>JBBPRB010000006.1:0-66844 GCA_038092815.1 Hortiboletus rubellus
GTTAGATACGGTCACAACATGTACATACCTCTAGTAGGTACTTAAGGCTCGATGCCAGCACCAGAGAACTCCAGTCTAGTTCTCTTGGTGTTTTCCCCTAAAGCACTATAAGAAGGACTCTATTGGCCTGACAAGCCTCTTTTCTATTCGCCTTACAAGTCTACGGCTATCTTTTGGCAACCTAAGGGAGCAACGCTCTAGGGTTGTCTCAAGTACATTACATTATAAAATAAAAACCATTAGCTCATTGTATGTCAGATGGTTATCAGGAACATGGGAAATAAGCAAGTATGCTATGTCATATGTGCATGGTTTGGTGGTAGTCAAAAGGTTTGCATCATGTGGATAACAAAATGCAATGGTTGAAGTTGCAGGCTTGAATGCTTGAGGCACCACCAAGCCCATATCTCACACTCTTTGTGTGCCTTATGAGTGGCATTGACTGCATATAGGAGTGCACAGTGGCCTTGCATAGCTTCAGGGTAAGCAGAAAGGAATCTGGACTCCTGATTGTAACTTGTGGCAACAAAGGGCAGGTGAGTTTGACAGAACATCATTAAAGGCAGGTGAGATGAGCAGCCATACTGACCACCAAGTCTTGATGAACTTGACATGGATAATAGTATTCTCAAGGAGGCAAACCTTACTTGATTCATGACATGCTGATTGCACAGAAGGCTCCTTGCTATTAGGGTGCTCCTTCAAGGGCTGTTAAATCTTGGGGGTATGGGTGGGATCACTAATAAGAACATCCTATTAATCCTGTGTTAAGATTGTGCAAGTCAAAGATACTGAACGGCAGTAGTATCTCACTGATATCCTTTTTAATTCCTGATATCGACATCCTTAAAGATGTGCTCAACAGGCTTCATGGTCTTGTGAAAAGATCCATTGTGAACTGCTCAAACTTGGCCATAGGAAGCACCTCAGAGAAGTTATTACAATACTAAAAGGACTCAGTTTCAATCCAAGTTGACTACTGGCTCAATAATGTCTGCTTTGCCTTTTTGACCTCATGTTTTAACTTTTCCATGGCATGCAAATTACTGGTGACATCAGTCAGTACTCACATGTGGGGACAATGTTATTTGGTGTGAAAGACACTGGCACCAGCAGTATTCTTGGTAATTCATGAGGAAAGCATTCATTGCAGAGTCTCTGAAATTGGAGAGATTGTTAGTAGAAGTGAAAAATAGGTGAAGAACAGAAATGTACAGTTGTTCATCCTTAGTAAAGCAAGTCCATGAATGCATTATCTGGTGATCTTGATCATTGGGAATGATTTCCATGTGGCCATCTCACTACACACTACAAAGAGTAAGCAAGGATGCATAGTATGGTCAAGTAATCCAGCTTAAATATTGACATTGTAGGGTTTGAGGAGTAGGAAATATAGGTTTGGGTGGTGATGAATACCATTGCCTGCATGTATAAAGGCAAACAACTCAGATTCAAGGGGTTGACTCTTGATGCCACAGAATTTGAGGTGACAATGGATTCCACTGCTTGTACGAAGGTGAAAGACTTGTATTTGAGGGGGAAGTGAAGAGGTTGGCAGTGGGTGGTGCATCAGGATAACAGAGCAACCACTACAGCATGTGCTTACCTAATTGTGCTCATGCTCCCTCAAAAATATTAATTTACATGATTTCAGAATTAGTTTAATGGTTCAACGAAATAGAAGAATGAACTCACACATTGCTCTGATATATCCCAAATAGTAAGCATGTTGGCATGAAGATAAGTTGAATCAATATTTGCCAATGATAGAGTGTGCTTCCTTTGAAGCAAGGTAGCTGGCAAGACTTGGATTATTCTCTGACCCACCATCAGGTGCAACTTATAAGTCACACTTCTCCATAGGTCAACCATTTTTGAATTAGCCTTTGCGAAGTCACCATCTGTGTTGGACAAGTCAGCAGCATTTTGGATTTTGTCCCATTTAAGATCAGTTGCAATGTTGACACTTGGTCGCTCAAGGTGTTTGGATTTGACCAGAAGCATACAATCTCAATTTCATGAAATATTGGTCTTAGGGATGGAATTTTGGAATCCACTGGAAACAAGTCTTCATCAAGCTATCTTCTAACCCCTGGAGGACTTCTCTTTTCTGAATCTTACTACCAGATTTGAACAAGTCATATTTTCATTTATGCACATATATATTTTATGCATACATAACTGGGGGAATGTGGCAGGAAAAAAAATATGAATGTTCACTATTGAAGTTCCACCACCTCTTCCTTCAATTTTATGATCTAAAATTGTATATTTGTCATGTTAGTAACAATCTTTTCTTGCTTCTCTTTCCACCTTTGGTCCATGTTTGCAAGAAGCTGTCAGAGATTGTTGGAGTTGTCCTATGGGGGTTGATTCAGAGACACAGCCAGCTTTCCTTGCTAGGGGCAAATTATAATCATTCCTGAATGTTCTTTCAGTGATTTGAAAATTAGATAGAAACATGGGGACTCACTTGCAATTATACAATGTACTTTTACTGGGGCACTTGATGTACATACATGCCTGCTTTTTGTTTGCAGAATCCAAGACTCCAGGTTTCCTGGGCCATACACATGGAGTTCCATACAACTTGTATAAATCATAAATCTACAGAAAGTTTTTTCAAGGCTGATGTGCTTTTTCGCCCAACAGCTAAACCAGATTGAACATTGGAAACATTATGAAATCTCAAACAATCCGAAAAGATGAGAGCTTGTGATTATGTGGATTTATTCTGCAGATATTACCATGAATCAATGATCGGTGTGAGACACACAATCAACATTCTCGATCAAAACATGCTCCCATCTATTCGAGAGGAGATCATTCATAACGGAGAAAGAACAGATGATCTTAATGATTATCTAAAAGCAGTATCTGACATTGGACAACAAATGAAGTTGATCGGATTTCTTCAACAAAGGAAGTCTGGACATCCAACCTCCAATTGGTCCAATGCACCACGAAGATCTACCTACAGAGATCCAATGGCAATTGATGTCGATACTCTCCACTACGGATATGACTCAGAAAATGAGTCAGATGATGAAGAACTTGTTGCTGCCACATCATCCAAGAAGGTCAGAAAATTCAAAAACACAAAGTCTCATTTGACACAAGGATGTTTTAACTGTGGAGGAATGGATCACTGAATCAAAGACTGTCGAAAACCATCGACCAAATATGATCGGTGTAAGTGGCATCAAGGGAAACATCACAAGGATTGTTCTAAATACCAACGTCAACTCTGAGCTCTTGAAGAAAAAGATGAAGAAGAAGAGTTTCCAGATTACGTTCCATCTGAAGAAGAATCAAATGACGAACCTCAGAAGGGAAAAGGAAAGTCAGAATGAATGATCTGGGTGTTTATTCTAATATTGTATCTCTTGTTATTAATTCTTATTATATTAACATGCCTAGTAATGACATACACTTGTCTCATAGTCAAGTGGGGCCTCTAGCAGGACTAGAGCTTGGTCGGGACTCTAAACCGATACTTAATTCCACTTTAAAAGAAAACCCAGAACTGTTTGGAGAACTACGGGTATGTTCTTTAAATAATCAACGAGAAATCAATCTAGATATCTCTATCGCACCAGCTAATTGGAAAGAGCACATCAATCCAGCTACCGCTCTTTTAGACTCAGGAGCTAATGCTATTTATATAGACTCAAAGTTTGCACACAAACTACGACTACCAATGACTAAACTAGAACAACCAATCCCCGTCTACAATGTGGATGGTATACCTAATTCCACAGGTTCTATTACTCACAGTGCAGACATAATTGCTAACTATCAAAGTCATGCCAAATGACTAAAAGCTGAAGTCACTAATCTTGGAAAAAATCAGATGATTCTGGGATATACATGGCTAAAACAGCACAATCCTGATATGGACTGGACAACTGGAGAAGTCCAAATGACACGTTGCTCTGAGCAATGTGCTTCTCTCCATTACACCTCATGGATAAATGAGATAGAAGACAACAAACGAGAAGCTCTTCGTTTCATCCATGAAATAAAAACAAAAGCTTAGTTAGAGGAACTCCCAAAGAAGGATTCTGCTGAAGATCTCATACCAAAAATCTATCACCACTTCCTTAAAACATTCACCAAAAAAGATTCTGAACAAATACCATTAAGAAAGCCTTGGGATCATGCAATAGACTTGAAAGACACGTTTATGGTGAAGAAGGGACATCTCATTCCCCTTTTAGTCACAGAACAACAAGAAGTCATGGACTTTGTTGAAGATCAATTAAAGAAGGGATACATATGTCCTTCTAAATCTCCACAAATGTCCCCTGTCCTCTTTGTCCCAAAAAAGGATGGACGCAAACACATGGTACAAGATTATCGCTATCTCAACGAGCATACATACCATTAAGAATAACTATCCACTCCCACTCATCTCCCAGCTTGCCGATAAATTACAAGAAGCTAAATGATTTACCAAAATAGACCTATGCTGGGGATACAACAACGTACACATCAAAAAAGGTGACAAATGAAAAGCAGCATTCGTTTGTCATTAAGGAAGCTTTGAACCCCTTGTCATGTACTTTGGGCTCTGTAACTCTCCCACCACCTTCCAAACCATGATGAGTTAAATCTTCACCGACATGCCAGAAGTTGAAGTCTACATTGATGACATCATGATTTTTATGAAATCTTTTGACATCAAAACTCACAAACAAGTTGTATTGAAAGTACTTCAATGACTAGAAGATAATGACTTATTGGCCAAACCAGAGAAGTGCACTTTCAGTGTCAAAGAAGTTGAATTCCTTGGAATGTACATATGTTTTACATGACGAAATCAAAATGGACAACAAAAATGTCAAAGCCGTTCAGGAATGGCCCGTACCTACAAACGTAAAAGGTGTTAGAAGTTTCCTTGGACTAGCCAACTTTTACAGGAGATTTATCAAAGATTATGCGCAAGTCGCTCGACCCTTGATAGATCTTACTAAGAAGGAAGAACCCTTTGTCTGGAACAAAGCTCGCCAAATGGCATTTGACACTCTGAAAAACACATTCACTACAGCACCTATCCTAACATATGCCAATAATGACGCATGTTTCCGTCTGGAAACAGATGCATCAAATTACGCAATAGGAGCAGTGCTCTCTATAGAAAAAGACAGAAAATGGCACCCCGTCGCATTCTCTTCCCATTCCATGACTAAAAAAAAACGGAACTACCCCATAGCAGATAAAGAAATCCTTTCTGTCATTTGTAGTCTACAACAATGGCGTCACTACCTTGAAGGAGCTTGCCACACATTCGAAATCTGGAATGATTACGCAAATCTACAATGGTTTATGAAACAACAAGACCTTAATCGTCGACAAGCTTGGTGGTCTCTTTATTTGAGCAGGTTTGATCACAAATGGCTTTACGAGCCTGGAGCAACAATGGGAAAGGCTGATGCCTTGTCTTGATGAGAAGATCATGCTATTGATATTGATGATGATAACAGGAGTGTGATCGTAATTGCACCTGAGCGTGTCATCTCGACGATTGTCACTGTGACTACCGATTCAGAAGCACTTCTTGATTGTATCAAACAAGCCACTCATCTGTTAAAAGAGTTGGAGATAGTGAAGCTACAAAAGGCACACCACATCACTCTTGAATCAGATGATGGAACATTGTGGAAAGATTCGCATGGACGAATATTTATTCCCAAAGATCAGGATCTTCACATAAAGATATTGAGACTCCATCACGATACACCAGTTGCAGGACACCCTGGTATAGACAAGACATTAAATCTTATTCAACGAAGCTACACTTGGCCTGGATTGCCAACACTAGTCAAAGACTATGTATCTCGCTGTGCGAGATATGCACGCTTCAAAGGACAAAACATTGCCCCAGCAGGCAAACTCCTACCATTAGATATTTCCAATATGCCTTGGTTAGACATCACCGCGGACTTTACCACAAACCTTCCCCTTTTCAATGGCTTCGATTCTATTCTCATAATTGTCGATCGATTCTCTAGAAGTTGAATTCATTCCGTGCAACAAAACAGTCACGGCTATGGATATAGCTCGTCTATATTTGCATAATGTTTGGAAAAACCACAGTATACCACAATTCATTGTCTCAGATCGTGGCCCACAATTTGCTTCACAAGTCATAATGGATTTATGCAAACGACTCGGTATCCAGCCAAAGTTGTCTACTGTATTTCACCCCCAAACAGACAGACAAACAGAGCATATGAATCATGATCTACAGCAGTACTTACGTCTCTTTACTGCTGAAAAACAGGACACATGGGCAGACTGGCTTCCCATGGCACAATTCTCATATAACTCAAAGAAACAAGTGTCGATACAAAAGTCACCCTTTGAGATTATAAGGTCCTACAGTACGTTTCTAAAATGGGTTTTGAACAACGACAGGTAAAAGCACCGGTTGCTGATACTTTTGCATCTGAGATGCAGAACACGTTGTTACAAACTAAAGAAAATTTTATCAAAGCACAAACTCATATGAAAGAACAAGCAGATTGTTACCAGTCTGGCGCCCCTAGTTACTCCATTGGAGATGAAGTCTGGCTTTCTACAACCAATCTTAAATTAACTTGTGCTTTTAAGAAATTAACAGAATGATGGATTGGACCTTACACCATCATTGAACTGATCGGCGTGAATGCGGTCAAGCTGCGCTTGCCCTGCACAATGAGAATTCATCCTGTTGTCAATATCTCCCGTATTCGCCCTTACAAGGACCGCCTTGTTGGTCAAATCCCTTTCAAGCCGGGTCCTGTGCGGGTCACTGAAGACTGTGAGAATGAATATAAAGTTGACTTTATCACAGATTCACATCTTAAGGGTAACCGCCTTGAGTATTTGATACACTGGAAAGGATATTCCAACGAGGATCGTACATGGAAACCATTCGGTAATTTATCCAAGGTGCAGCGCGCTATTACTGAGTTTCACTCCTCTCACCCCAATGCCTGTCGTCATATTCACCTCGCCTGTCCCGATTTTCTCGCCTCCTTTACCGATTACGGCTCCCTTTTCCTTGAGTCCTCTCTGAATTGCCTCCCCTTTAGTCACCTGGAAGTCAACCTATAGGAGGGGGGTAGTGTTACAACCGCTGGTATTTGCTACTATTTTTCTCTTATTTTTCCCTATTTTTTCTGGCTTTTTACAAAGCATTTTGCTAAATAGCCTCTATCACACTTGGACTCTTCTACACTCATCCAACTATGATCACATGACTATTTGCTCATGTGACGTCACATGACCTAGTCACATGATGCCCAGGGGCCACACTCACATCACTCTTTCACATGACATGCACTGCCTTGCACAGCCCCACCGCATGTCATATCTCATGCTGCTTATCTCGTATCGCTTATCTATGAGTCACTCCCTTATCTCTTATCTATGACTCATGAGCACAGCCTATGCCTCATGCCCTTATGGCTATGCTCATCTTTGACTCACTATAATTCCTTATGATTCATGTCACAGCCTCATATTGCCTTAAGGCTATTCTCGGCTCTGCTTATGACTCGTCATGACTCCCTTATGACTCACATGCATAGCTATCTACCATATATAGATACTATATAGTACCAAACATGTACAAATCCTAGATAGTATATAAACCCCCAGTCTTGTCCTCCTGGAGTTCTCCCATCATCTACTTGAACCCATCTGTGCTTGACCACTTGGTTAACTAGTTTAACACCCATCAGCCTCAAGTAGGCCCTGGTGTTTCAATGATGTCCTATCCACTCTAAAACCCTTTGATGTTTACTTTTCCAATCCTACACCAACAGCTAAGTTTACTCAGGAATGCATTGACAAACTTATAAAGCAGTTTGAAAGTTATCAATTCTTGTTGCCTGCGAAACAGCAACTATTTATCCACATACTTGTTCAAAATGAAGCAGCTATTGCTTTCATTGATAAAGAATAAGGAACTTTAAAAGAATTATACTTCAGCTCTTATAAGATATCATTTGTTCCACACCAACCATGGCAAGAAAGAGGCATACCCATTGTATCTGCCTTTCGAAAGAGTGTTATAGAGCTATTCAAACTTAAGATGAAGGCTGGTGTTTATAAACCTTTGGCCAGCTGATCATCTAGAAAAGTAGCAACTTCCTCCTGTTTGTGCATAAAGGGATGATGTGATTTTTTTTGAGTTGAAATGTGTCTTTGAGGTCGATGGTGTGATTCCACAGTTTTTTTATTGGCATCCTTTTAGATTCAGCTTTACTGAATACTTTTAGATAATTGTAATACTACAGGAGTACGAGCTGCTCTGCCACTTCATCTGCTTTGGACTTGTCCTCTAGGGTGCAGATTGTGACATGGACTTGGTATTGGATATCCTCTTTTTCTTTTTTGATCATATGAACGAAGACTAACTTATCTTGGAGAACATAACAGTATCTTGGACAATGTGTCATTCATACTGCACCCTTGACCCAATCAATTTCTGGGTTGTGGTGCTTTAGCAAGGAGAATCTGATGATCAGAGCATTTTTCCAAGATCTGTTACTTCAGCTATCATCTTTTCATGATGACTCTGGTACTCAATCATAAGGCCCATGGAGTGTGTAATGTTCCCTGCAGAGTTCTTGGTTCCATCTACATTAAAGACAGGAATGACATGTCATAACTTCAATAGGGGTAATTTGAGCTTCTCTACTCAAGATCTGTTGATAAAAATCATGTTTGCACCACTGTCAAGCAGGGTGTCAACTTTCACAAGAGAGTGGTGTACACTCAGAGGCACAATTTGAATAGACAGCATAATCTCCCATATAAGATTGATGTTACGTATGAAGACTTTGTTTTCTGGAATTTCAGGAAGGTAACTGAAGGATGAAGTCTTTGGAGTTTTTTCATTCTTTGAAAAAGGGGAAGCAAGCACAGGTTTAACATCCTTGCCATGCTCACTAGGAGACACCCCTAACATATAGGTAAATGGAGAATTAATAGCTGAGTCATTGTCATCCAACTCCTCAACTGGCATAGGGGAATACTTATTCAAGAAAGAATCCTTGGAACACCCAGATACGTTCTGCAGGCTTAGGCTTTTCCTAACTTCTTTTGCATAGCCTCCTAACCTTTGAACCAGGTAGCTGCTTCTTTAAAACTCATACATTTTATGGACTTCAAGAAGTCCTGTGTCTTTCTTTTTCTTTTTGAGGTCTTGCAGACCTCATGTTCATCATCACTTGTGGTGCTTTTATTGTCATTACAGGACATATGCACTTCTCATGTATTGTAACTGCTTCCTTTTTTGCAGCCACTCTTGTGTTGCCCTCCAAGCCATTTGCAGAAGAGACAAGCAATGGTCAGGTTTTTGCAGCTTTTAGTAAGGTGGCCATCTTGACCACAATTGTAGCAGCCCTTGTTGGCCACACCGATGTCCATTACATTTGGGTTTCTCTGAGAGAATGATTGTACTGAAGCATATTGCCTTGTTTTTTCCTTGATGAAATTCAGGGCTTCTTGTATCATTTTGATGGTACAGATCTCAGCTAGGTAGGCAGCAGGGATGTTTTTCCTTTTTCCTTCTTGAAAAATCTGTGTGATGAAGGACTCATGTGTGTTTTTTTTCAGGAGATCAATAGCATGTGAGGCATCAATGCCTGCTTGCTAGTACAGAGCCTCCTATTTGATAATGAAATAATCAGTGGGTGAATTGTCCTGATAGTATCATGACAGTTGGGCGCATGCCCAGTCCTTTTGATTTATATTTTGAAATAATACTTTGATCTTATTAACCAACATGTTCCAATCATAGTTTTTTCCTTGGGCTAGGTGGGTTTGGGCAAAGCTGCCAGCTTTTGAACCTTTGAGTTGGGAGAGGACAGCAACTACTGCCTCATAGGATGTGGGGGTGATGATATTTGCATTGACTTCAAGCCATGCTTTTATTTTTGCCCACCACTCCTCAAACTTTGCTTTTGACCCATCATATTCTTCTGAGTTTGAAAAGACTTCAACTTGTCATGAGATTCCTGCAGGAGCTACTCCTCCTGCTGGTACTGCAACAGTAAGGGCATTGACCCTAGCCATTAGTTGGTTATTCATGTTCATCAATTGTACTACTTGATTTGTGACTGTCTGCAAGTCTGCAACACAGTTATTGAATTCTGTCAGTATGGCTACTATTTTATTTTCCCACATGATTGTCTGGTCTTGAAGAATGCAGTTGATATTCTGTGACATGATGATGTAATAAAGAGGGGAAGTTTCTCTACTTGATATGGTAGTGTTCTGGTTTGCATAGAGAGTGGAAAGAATGTAAGCTTATTCTGGAATATTCAGGATCCCTGGTTCTATCTATTGTGATCTGGAAATTTGTAATTCTCTTCCTTTTAACTAGCTTCTTAATCTCTAGTCTTACTTCTTCCTCATCTTATTCTTTCCTTTTAAGAAATGAGCCTGCTATAGTGGATGGGGTAAAGATGCTAAGTGGGGATAACTCTCACTTGTCTCTGAATTGCAGTTCTTCTTCAGAGATTCACAACAGGCTTTGCAATGTGGGTCAAGTGTGGACGGATAAGGTATCGTCCCTTGGGCTGAACATGAGGTTGTTTGGATTTATGGAAAGATTGTCCATCTCTGAATGCTGGGATACTCTTACTGTGGATGAGTCATCTGGGCCTTCCAATCTGAGGGTGAGAGTGACTGTGATCACTTGGTTTATTTTTTCATCTAAAGTGTAGTAAAAGTCGAATGGTTGCAAGTCCACTTCAAATAGCCTTAAAAACTGCATAGCAGCTGAGAGTAAACATAGTGATGATGATGGGGTCCTTTCCATGCCCTGTAAGCCTGCCGATTCCACTGATGAGGCTGTTTGCTCCCTTATTGGTTCTGGCTCAGCTACTTCTGCCAAGGCTGCATACAAGGAGTTAGAAGGGCCAATTTGACCTGGATTAAAGGGAAAGGAGTAACAGGAATGATAAAAAGCAATTGGCACTAGCTCTACCATAAGCTCCAAGTGTAGTGATCTTTTGTAGGGGATGTACTTGTGGGGTAGCGTCAAGGTTGACAAGATAAGGGTAAAGTTGATGATCTAATAAAACAACTCTAGAGCATGGCTCCCTTAGGTTGCCAAAAGATACTGGAACTCAGAGGAGAATATAGAGGAGGTTTGTCAAGCCAACAAAAGCCCTTCTTATAGTGCTTAGGGGAAAACACCAAGAGAACTAGACTGGAGTTCTTTGGTAATGGCATTAAGCCTTAAGTACCTTCTGAAGGTATATACATGTTATGACCATATCTGACGACCTGGGAACAAAAGGAGAAAAGGCATAGGGTAAAATGAAAGTGAAATGGATGAGGCCAACACACAGTTTGGTAGAATGGAAATGAAGTGAAACATATGTGAAACATGTGTATCAAGGAATGGAAGGAAAGTGTGATCAAACACTTTTGTGAAAAAGTTAAAAATAGATCTGAAATAGAGATGTGAAATGGGGAAGATAAGAAGTCTTGTATGTGAAATGGAGTGAAGGGGTGAGATGATTATGATGTACAAGATAGGAGCAAATGGGAATGTGATAAAATAAAAATAAGATTGTCTATTGTTAAGCATAGAAAACGTCAAGTCCAATGAACATAAGGGTATGAAAATATACTGATTGTAACACCTCTCATCATAGAGCACAATATTGAACAACCTGTAAATTAGTTTCATAGTCAATGTTATGCAAAGCATATACAAAGGAAATAACTAGAGTCTTTATACTTCTCAGGAGGTACTCATAAAAAGACACAACATGTGAGAAGAAAATGAAAACAGAGGGTCTAGGATTCTTGAAGGATTGAAAGACAAGGGACAATGGTCTGAGTCAATTGAATATCAGGACACAAGAGTATGCTTGTATTGCATAGAACAAGTGTAAGAAATATAAGTACAAGCAGCTGGGTATAAGTACTACGAAACACATCAGCATGGAATATGACAAAATGCTGAGGTAAGGTGACATGTCATCAGTGACTAAAAGGAAAAGAGGAACTATGAGGCTGATGTGAGTGAATTGGCCAAAAAGTATGCTATCCAAGGGAACAATTCAAAGAGGAACAAACGTAGATGTAAAAGAATTTACAAAGAATAAATCAAAAATCCATATTGTCCAGAACATACCTCAGAAAAGGTACACATGTCATGGGAAGCAAAAGAGATACAGATGATGGGGAAGGAGAAAAACCATAATAGTCAATATTGAGCTTATCCTGTATGATTACTGTCTGACATGGTGGGGAAAGAAGATAAGAATAAAAATAACTTTGTAGGGACAACTTTGAATGAATACCTTCAATATAACATAATTCTATTTGAGCACTACTCCTGATGTTCAGGAGTGATGAAGAACAAGTCTCGCAGTAATAAAGGATGTGGAAAATGAGGGATGTGGAACTATAATAGGCTATGCTGAACACAAAGGGACCAGGGTTAATGGGTTGGGTTGATGAAAAAAGTTGCAAGGATAGTGGACTTTTCTACTAACATAGGAGAATGCTATACAATTGGGAAGTTAAAGCTAAATATAGAGCTGCCAGGTGTAAAATTGCACAATGGGGGATATAACTTGAAAATCTTTTAGATAACATTGTCTCGGATGCCACATGCAGTGAGAATGCATGGAATAATGAGCAACAAAGTGTTGCAGGTTGATACTGGAGTTGAACATTGAACAACCATTCAAGTAAATGAATAATGACTTGAAAATAACTAGGAGCAGAGATGTCTGAACTTTGCTTGTTTCTATGGCATAACTCAGGCTTAAAGAGGCAAAAATTGATGGAAGTTCTTAACCAATAGCAGAGGGAGTGCAATATCTCAAGCTTGAAGAGCTTTCTTAGAGGCCTGGTGTTACAATTGATATATTCCCATACCCCTATGTTCTTTGAACTTAACATTTTCTACATTTAACAACAGACAATCTTATCTTTATCTTATCTCATTTCCACTTGCTTTTATTTCATGCATTATAGTCATCTTACTTCCTCACTTCCATTTCACATACAAGACTTCTTGTCTTCCCCATTTTACATTGTCATAGAAGTGTTTGATCACACTTCCATTCCATTTTCTTGATACATACATTTCACTTCCATTTCATTCTATACTCTTTCTCCTTTTATTTTTGAATTGTTAGATATAGTCACAACATGTATGGTTGATTTCCTCATAACACATATCTCATATAACCCATACTCCCTTCGAACTCATACCTTTTTCAAATCCCCAAGTTGATATGCACTAATTTCATGTACATAACCCATATGTTACTGCCAGGCTGGTGCTCCAGGTGATGCCAGTATTATATAATTAGTTTGTGGCAGCAATTTGAAAATTCCAAACATCACATAAACATTATGATAAAACCTCCCAATCTCATTGTTTTTAAAAGGGGGCTAAAAAAGCTTCAGAATCAGACACAAGACCAGAAAGCAGTGCTTCAAGCTATACTACAAGCTGACCAACCTATTTTGGAAACAGATAAGGAGTGGCTTGACACAGTTGGAAATTTGGTGGACAAAGAACATCTGGTTGAATAGTTGGCCAAAGCTGTAGACTATGAACACAATGTCAAAGATTTTGAGCCACAGGGGCAATCCATTGTAAAGAAGCTAACAGAACTTGCTGAACCACATATATTTGCTTTGTTAAAGAAATACAAGTGTATGGTTTGGTTCAAAACTCAAGTTACTATGCTGGTGACTGAGCTCGAGTCTGCTATAGGTCCCAGACAGGCAATAGACTCATCTGAGCCTCCGATGAAGTATACACCTTCCACACAACCTCTGAAAGAGGAAAATATGACACTCGTACAATAGATGGAAATTCTGAACTAGCATCACAAAAATGACAAGAACCAAATAAAGACAGCTGCTTATTTCAATAAGATTTATCCACTGCTTTGACTCACTTAGCCAAGAATATTAGCATGGGTTAAGCACAAAATGATCTTGTGAATAGAGTATGAGGCTAGTGGTGAGTTTATCACTGCTGCTCCTTATTGACAGTATATGACTGTGCAGAGGCAGCTTTCCCATGGTATTTTATTTGCTTTAGGCCTATTTGAAATTTGTATCAGATAAGCCATCCTTCACTCTTTACTGAGGTTGAGCTACCCATCCATTGGTACACCAACCAAATTTGCATAAGTCCTCTACTTCTAACAAAGGACCTCATCCATAAATAAGAGATCATTAACCATTGCTTTTAAAATCCAAAGGTCAAGCATATCCATAACTTCTGAATGCAGTGTCTGACAAATTTGTTTGACTAAATGACTTTAGACACTAGTCAACAATAGTGGCTATGTACGACAAGACAAATTCAATGGTGATGAAACTGGATTATTCTATGTATATGTTCTTTTCTCTTCTATTGGCTAATAAACTCAGCCTCAGAACCAACCAGTATACCTTCTAACCATGAGCTCTGTGACAAGCAGCAAGCTGGTGTCAAGGGAAAAAAAAACCAGACTCATTTATCTTTTGCTGGCCAATATAGACAGCTCATACAAGCTCCCATCACTTATCATTGGCAAGGCATACAAACAACAAATATTTGGAAATAGGACAGGGTGGCAACATGGTTTTGACTATTACAACAACATGAAGACATGGATGGCAGCCACAATCTATTAAGAGTGGTTGCAAGACTGGGATGTAGAGCTTCAAAAAGAAGAACAAAAGATTCTGCTTTTGTAGGATAATTTTTCAGGCCATATCATACCAGATACTCTCATTAATATCTGTGTGGAAAATTTTGAGTCAAACTTGACAGTACACATCCAATCCAATGATCAAGATATTATCCATTGCTTCAAAGCACACTACCATTTCAAGTTTATTCATCGTACTATTGACTGCTACAAAGGTTTCATCATACCATTACAAACAACTCAAAGCAATAAGTCTTGCCGATGAAGTATGGAATGAAGTGGATATGATAACAATCTGGAACTGTTGGCAAAAGGCTAGAATTTTATCCAGCAACATAAATGCAACAAACTCCAAGTCACCATCAACCAATTCCACAGTTACTATTTTCTTACTTGTACACCACAGTGCCACCACTACCTTGGGCTCAACAGCAAGTTAGACTCCCAGCTTGGATAATCCTGTTTTGGAGGCAAAAAAGAATGTTGAACATGCTCTGGATGATCTGGAGTCAACCAGAGTTCTCCAGCATTCAAATTAAATGACTATTACTGAGCTCCTCAACCCAGCTTATAAAGCATACAATATCTATAATGCAATTTATCAGAACATTTATGAAGCTGTCATGGATTCAAAGAAGGCTCATGAGGACATGGACAACAACTTGGACCCATCCATTGATGTTGCTCTGACTTGAACATGGACAAAAGCACTTCAGACAGTTTGTGTCTTACTTGAGTACACACAGGGGATTGATAATGAATATGCTCAGAAGTGTGAGGCAATGTTGGACACATTTGCACATAAGACATATACACTATGGATGTGAAATATGAACAATATAAAGATCACTAGTTATTTCCCTTCAAATCTCACTGCTGAGTAGATGCTACTATTCATATCACTTCAAGAATCATAGTGATTACTATCCTAGATTAATGTACATACATGTACATAATTCTTATTGTCTATGGACACTCTCTTGTAGAACTTATACTTCCTCATAATTCATACCTCACAGCCATTCCCAATAATCATGGGTTACAAGAGAGTCGACTGTACATATCTCTAGTAGATACTTAAGGCTCAATGCCAGCACCAATGAACTCCAGTCTAGTTCTCTTGACGTTTTCCCCTAAGTACTATAAGAAGGACTGTACTTAACCTGACAAGTCTCTTCTCTTATTATTCTCTCAGTCCAAGTTACTATTGGCAACCCAAGGAAGCTGTTGCTCTAGGATTGTTTCATTAAAATTAGACTCCACATTCTATCCCTTACCTTATTAACCTTAACACAACTTGTTTTATGAGCATAAGTGCGTCCTCTACAAAGGATTACTTGCAATTAGCTTATAGTAGAGCTAGTGCTGATCACCTTCCAATGATTCCTTTGCTCCTTCTCCTCTAACATAGGTCAAGTCAACCTTGCTAACCCTTTTATACATGGCCTTGGTAGAAGTAGCTGAGCTGAAATTATTAAGAGAGTGAATAGTTTTGCCAATAGAATCAACAGGCACACAGGGTGTGAAAAGGACCCCAACACCACCATCATGACAGCATTCACTTAGGGCTGCCACTCAATTTTTAAGGTTGTTAGCAGCCAATTTACAGCCTTCAGATTTTTGATTTGTCTCAGATGAGGGGATTAATCAAGTAGTAGCAGTAGCAACCACCCTAAAATTAAATAGCCCAGAAGACTTATCCACAGAGAGAGCATCCCAGCACTCACTGGTAGATGATCAATCCACAGATCCCAATGACTTCATGTTTCCCCACTCAAACATACACTTACATGCCCTTTCTCAACCATTGCTTGAAGAACTGAGCTAGTTGTTTCCCTCCAAAGAAGAACCACAATTTGGAGAACTCATAGAATACTTGTTACTCCTAAGCCCTATCACACCATTACCCATCGTGGAATCTAGCCAATATCTCCATTTTTCTTTGAGTAAATGAGTATGAACTGTGAAAATTAAGCTCAAAACCAACAGGTCATGGTAAGATTTTTGCTAGAGACAGACCTTGTTTCAGACTTGAAGTTCATTAAAAGGAAGTAGAATATTGTGGGGTGATCTTCTTGGGCCACTAAAGACATGAAAATTCTAAGCAAAAGCACCTTTATAGTTAGTATAGTTCCTTAATACTGCTCACAGGTCTGGGAGATTGAAACTCTGCACAATATCATTAATGGAGATATGGCATATTTTCAGGTTGCAGTTGAGATGGAAAGCTATAGAGCCAGCAAAAAATTTGAAGAGAATTAGTATTGATATCAAGAGGGGCTGCAAGGAGTTGCTAAGTTGCAGTAAAGAGATTGGTTGCCTTGTGATATGGTGATCAAGGGAGCAACAGCTCTAAGCATTGTAGTTCATATTGTTTGTAATGGAAGCAGAATCCTTGATGACTTTGATGTGTGCATGTTCAGTAGTATCTGCAGACTGGTGAAATAGCCATGCATTAAGGACTGAACAAAACTGAGAAATTGACATAAATGCGAGGAGAAGAAATGTATGAAATGATGCTTTATTCTAAATCTTCATTCTGATATTTGCAAGACTAATGAGCAATGGGTGCACAACTCTACCTCCACACATATTCATGATACTCATTTCATCAGAGGAAAGGATAACACCACAAAGTGTGCCACCAGGTAGTATCTTTGACTAGTAAAGAGACCAGCACATTATGGAGTCCCACTTACATCTCCCATGTTCCATTGCTGCTCATCCACTCTGTATACAGCTGCATGATTTGTTCAGTGGTGGTGATAGTCAGTATGGAGAAAGATCCATTTTATTGGCAAAAAGTGGGTGATTGAAGAGTGTTTTGATGCAATCAAGAGAGTCATAATAGTAAAGATGCACTGGCTGCTTCATCAGATGAGTGGTGGAAACAATTTTAAATTTCCAGGCAGGTTCTGAAAGGAGCATGTTTGCATAGGAGTGTAGTTCCTTTGTAGACTGAAATGAAAATGGTAATATCTTTGTCTAGTAGAGATAGAAAGGGAATATTAGATAAATTTCTGCAACTTTACAAAACCAAGTAAAACATGTGAACATACCAGTTTGAGGGATAAGAAATCATCAATTGTTCTTATGCTTAGTCATGAGGTGAGAAGAAAATTTGCCATTTGCTAGTCCTCAAGGGTGGAAAAGGGGTAGTACAAGTTGAGCTTGCAATAGGTTGAGAATCCATTCAGCTCAAAGTAAGCAAGAAAAGTCTGTCCTGGGCCCTTAACCTAGCCTGAAGTTTTAGGAAGTATGGGTTCCTTATTTGCCTCAGAAAAGGGGTGAGAATCTCCACCTACATCATATTCTTCACCCATGTCCAATTATATGACAAAATCTTCATCTGCCATGTCCCATTCTATCCCATCAAGATCCTCCAAGTACTATTGAGACAATGGATACATGGATTTGGTGTCTGTCCCATCATCTGCCTTGTTGACACTGTTATCATCATCCTGCTGTAGGATAAAGAGGGCAACTCTTTTGAATGGAGAATTTGCCCTAGAGGTGGATCTAGGCTGGATCTGATGAAATATGAGCCTTTTGACATTGGAAAATAACTTGTAGCATCTAGAGTAGTTAGGCATTGAGCCAAGAGTACATATAACTGATTTATTTCAGCCTTAGGGTGATACAAGGTCAGTGCTGGAGTGACATGAGGCAATATGTAATCATTTTTGAATGATCAATGCTGGTCACTACAGTCATTCACTGCCATTTGCACCAGTAAACTTATACAGGCTCACATATAGCAACAACAACAGCTATAATAAATTAGACATTACAAAACAATTTGTATATATCTAAGCCTTGTATGAGAAAAATATGAATCTGATCAGTGGAGTTGTGTAGTTATAGCTGCAAATGTTATATTTGGGCTGTTATCACACTTAAATCACCATTTGTGCCAGATTAAAATTGATATAGCAGAGTCTTAATTATGTTATCATTATCTAGCCAGTATTAATCTTTGAGTGTGCTCCTTCGTCCTGCTTCAGCTACTGCTCCTTCATGATTTTTTAGTTTGTATGTTTTGTTTCTTACTTTTTGAATATGCATTTCCTATTATTTTGACTTCAGCCCAATGAGCTATCATGGTACTGACTTTTACTATAGTGGTGGATGACTGTAGTTGTTCATTATATGTAACACACACCCAATGATTTATTTTATGTTTACATCAATAATGCATATACAAGCAGGCAGTACATAGCAAGCAACCTGAAATGAATAGGACCATCTGACAGATGACAAGCCCAAGAATTGCAATGACGGCATAACTGTGTGCACAAGCATATAAACTAAATGATGAAATTGAGCACAAGCTTCTTCCACTATGTTAATGTCCCAACACTTCATTTGGCTGAACCACTTGAGGAAAATGGGTGGTATCCACCAAGTTAGTATCTAGCATCTCCTTGACAATCTCTATCATCCATCTCACTCACCAGAGCCTCCTTAGCAATTAATTCTTCCTTATCAATGTTTTTGAACATAATTCTTGAAGGTGCGTAGGACTTAGAATTATAATTGGAGTTGGTCTTTTCCCAATTAGATGTTAGTTGACTCTGATTGCCAAAATCAATAGAACAAAACAATTTACAGTCCTCATATTTGTGACTATGGAAACCACCTTGTTGAAATAAAAAGATGTTGGCCACGAATAGGGCATGTGCCTGGAAATACACTTAGTTGAATGGATTCATGTATTTGTCTAAGGGGGAGTCCTGGGAGTGTGTAGAAAGCATATGGATCACCTATTGAGTGAATATTGATATCAGGTTCTGCCTCTACATTGCAGAAATAGTTTTGTTTATATTCCCCCACATTAGGTACATAAATGTAGTCTTTAAGGGAGTGGAATAGAGCTTGAGACAGGAAAATCTAAATGACAAGTAAAATAATGAGAATCTTAATAGTGTATGACAAATAAACACTTCCTTGTATTGTTCAAGAATCAGGTCAATTCCATCTAAGTTCAAAATGTTCCTTATCTGCTCCAACAGCTCCTTGTACCAAGTGCAAAACTCATGGTGACAGAGGTATTGGTTTATGTATTCATTCAGCTAGGCAAAAAGAAGTGAGTAGGAGGGAGTGAGGTCCAACAATGATCTACAGTGCATTTTTAAAGAATTGAGCTGGCACAACACTAGCACACTTGTGAGAATTGATGTCAACAACAATGGAGGATCTGGTGGTAGTATAGATGGTGTCAGTCATAAAGCATTTGTAGAGAGCTGATGGTGACATCATCTGAAATGTTTGATGGGCTGGTGATATCAGTGGCAGTATGTTGGGGTAGAAGGGGGGTTGGAGGATGTACAGTGTGGGTGGGTTTGAGAGAGGTGGGAAGGAACCTGCTTGGATGGTAATGGATAGCACTGCCCATATGATGGTAATGAACTTGTAATCAGCAAGGATTGGCAGTGGGTGGCGGTATTGATTCATTGATGGTAGAATATACATAAGGTAGGAACCAGGACTGACAAAACGTCTTTGAACCCCTAAGCATGACAGGATCAATGTTGAGCCCCAACTTGAGATACTGACATATTCCTTCTTTTATGTTGATCTCCTGAAACATTCCTTGAATAGCAATGGACCACAATTTGTTGAAATACTAAGCATCATTGTAGATTACTTTTGAAGCAAGCATAAAGGCCTATACAAAATGTCCTGAGGATCCCCAATGAGCAGTTAGAAAACAAGCCTTGAGGTGCTGCAAAAGATAAGGGAAGCCAAGGTCATTGAGGAGTGGCATCTCCCATCACATCTAACATCACCTCCATTGATTTCATGTCTTTCATTGTGCTTGATGTCACTTGAGTTGAACTCAACCTGCTTGTCCACCTGTACTTTCTTTGACCCAATGTGTTTCTTCTGTTGATATACTTGTTCTTTTTACTTCCAGAATGCATCTTGGTAGTATCTATACTACTTGGTACAACCATATTGCATTCCAGCCACTCTGAGAGCTCTTGACCTCTTATGGGCAAGTCCTCCTCATAGACCTCTGAATATATGCTGTTGTTTTAACATGTTCTGTGGTTTCTTCAGCACATATCCAACACTCTTCAACATTTCTATCATGTCCATTTTGCTATTGATATACTTCTTGTTATAGCTTGCCAGTGCTACCTTCTTTTCCTTGAGTTCGATGCTCGTGGACTCCTCTAATCACACTATGTACTCATTGAGTGGTGGAGGTGGGAGGAACTCTCAGGCATGTTGTCGGTCAACCCTTTCATCAAACTATTATTTTTTTCACTTGTGTGCCAACATGCACACATTCTTTTATTGATGCATTTAGTATATTATTGGCCTCTACCTCTCCCCTAGACATATTGGAGTGTTTTCTGTCTTTCCAGTTCACTACTGTATCCATTCTTGTATATGACATATCTCATTCACTCAACCATGATACTGCTGTTCAAGTCCACTGCTGTGTACACACCCACAAGTTTGGATGTCAGTACATGGATGCAAAGGTGAGAATTGCAAGAGTGAAAGGAGTGAATGAGTAGATTGATGATCAATACTTTGTTGAAATAGCACGAATATGCAATGATGTCAACACTACAGTCAATATACATATATGGGTCTCTCACAGGAAGTGCAGAAGTGACAAAATACCATTTACAATGCAATTGCTACAGTAGAGGTTGGAATAAGACGCATCAAATTGACAGTCAGACTTCCCCACTTCATGGAACTCATCTGTTGCAATCTGCCTGTAATGATATGATATCAAGGTGAGATAAGGAAATTCATAACACAGTAAATGGGAACATCAAAATTAGTATATTAAAATCAGAACTCTGGTATCAATTTCAGAATGCCGAAGATGATTCCAGAAAGGATGATAGATAGCACACAATGTAAAGTGCCTTTTGCAAATGTTCTTCAGTGGGATTGGAAGAGAACTGAGACATTTTTATGATGGAGTAGTCTAAGTCTGGTCTGGTACCCAGCATAATGTATAATAGTAATCCGATGACCAACTGGTAGTGACTGCAAGGAGTAGGGTTGACTGATTTTGATTAGAGTTGGGTCTCAAATCATATCCAGGAGGAAGAGGTATAGAGACTGGCTTGCAATTCTCTTGACCAAATTGTAAAACGACTTTCTCCACATAGCATGTTTGATCTAGAAATATAGCTCACTTCTTGTAATTTCTAGTGATCCTCATATCTAGGTACTCTTTGGCTTGATCAAGATCTTTTGATTCCCATCTGTTACAACTGCTGGTATTTGCCCCTATTTTTTCCTTATTTTTCTCTATTTTTCTGGACTTTTTACAAAGCATTTCGCTAAATAGCCCCTATCTCTTATTGAACTCATCACACTCATTCAATATCAACCATGTGACTATTTGGTCACATGATGTCACATGACATCATGCTCCCATGCTCAACACATGACACATCAGCTCGCCTTGTATGTATACAGCCATGCATAGCCTTCGCCTCATGTCATACCATGTGGACACTCACACAGCATCATGGCTATGCTCATTACTGTTGTGACTCACTCTGACTCACCATGACTCCTCACAACACAGCCATGCACTACCATGCCATAGCATTGCATTGCCTCAAGGCTATACTGTGACCCGTTCTAGCTTATCAACTATAGCCTTATCACTGCCTTACATTGCATTGCACTGCCATGCACTGCTCTGCACTGCCATGCAATCATCCTTAGCCTCATATCATGCTCATGTCCTTATCGTCATTCATGACTCACGACATGCACTGCCTCACGGCTATGCTCAGCTATGCTTATGACTCATCACGACTACTCATGACTCATGCCTTATCTCTTATCTCTCTTATCTATGAGTCACTCCCTTATCATGCCTCGTGTGTTCCACATGTATACTACTATGCATTGCCTTCATGCCTCGTTCCCTCAACATCCTTGGCTATGTCTCCTATCGCAGCCTCATGCACATATGGCTATGCAGATACCTATGCCTATTGCTATTCCTATATGCCTCATGCCTATGGCTATACTTATGGCTATGCTTATCTCTAACACATGTATGCAACATGCACACTGCCTTGCATTGCCTTATGGCTATGCCTTGACTTAGTATGACTCACATTGATTCACAGGGCTGTGCCCAGACTCTATATATATGACTCCTTATGACTCATCCTAACTTGTCATGCACAGCTAGTTACTATACATAGATACTATATAGTACCACAACATGTACATACTTTGAATAGTATATATACCAGGACCAACTCGACTGGCATCCCCAGTCTTGTCCTCCTGGAGTTCTCCCATCATCTACTTAAATCCATTTGCACTTGACCACCTGGTTAACTAGTTTAACATCCGTCAGCCTCAGGTAGGCCCTGGTGTTTCACCATTATTTCATGAACAAAGCTTTGTGAGCAAGGACCTGTGCTTGATTGCTTCCCATAAAAGTACATCATCAACATAAATGAGGAGAATAACAATTTTATCATCAATGATCTTGAAATAAGTCCCTGGATCAGATTTGCATCTGAGGAATCCCATCTTTAGGAGAGACTTGTGTAACTGCTTGTTTCATTGAAACACAGCTTGCTTCAATCCATAAATTGCTTTTCTCAAGTGACAAACCTTTTTCTCTTGACTTTTTACCACAAATCCTTCAGGTTGTTTGAGGTAAATTTCCTCATCCAGCTCACCAAACAGAAAGGCAGTTTTGACATCTAGGGCTTTGATTTCCCAATCATGAAGCACAGCTAAAGCAATAAAAAGTTGAAAGGTTTCTTCATAGTCTGTTCCAAAGACCTATGTAAATGCTTTTGCAACAAATCAAGCTTTCTTGTGATCATCAGATTTCACTCCAAATACCCATCTCCCTTTGATGGATTTACAATCCTTAAGTAGATCTACCAATGTTCATACCTTGTGATTGTGAAGTGACTATATCTCCTCCTTCATCGCAACCATCCATAGTTCTTGTTCCTGTTTTGAGAAATTTAGGACATATTGATATTGTTTAGGAATAGAACGTGATCCAATTGCTACATTAAACAGGCTTTTCATCCACTTGGAAAAATACATTTGTTCAAGATTATCATCTTCATTAGTTAGAGTGATGTCCATCCCCTCTTGAATAGTATCAAGGCCTTTAGATACATCTCTCTCAATATTGATTGGTGTTCTATCCCTATAAGCACTATTAGGAAAAATCCTAGATATGGGAATGTGAGAGGATCATCATTGATCAGCAGATGCTCTTGTAGAAAAATGTTCATTTCTAGTAGGGTGATGCTGATGTCAGTCAGCAATGGAACTCCAATGACCAGTGTCAGGGATGATATGCTTAGTAGCAGGTTGAAGAGGTGATGTATGATAGAATGGTTGATCATTAAAAGAATCCAAAGAATTCAAGAAAAGAGGTGATATAGGATCTTGTTCAGGAGGTGATTTCCAAGGAGTAGTAGATGGGGTGATATAGCCTTGTGATTGCCCATTAAAAGGTTGATATGGTTGATTGGGTTGTTAACCTAGTCCCATAGGTACAAATATGAAAACATCTCGAAAGGGTTTCAGATCCCTTGGTTGAGTATTGTCCTTAGAGTGGTCATGTGGGTTGTTTTCATCAGTATTTTCTTCGGCATAATCTGTGTCGATTGGAATAAGGGTAGGTTCGCCCATATTGTCTCTGGAACAATAAGAAAAGATTTTCTTCTTGAAAATCACATTTGTAGAGATGAACATTCATCATTGCTCTTTGGATGAAAAGTAGTAATCTTTAGTATTTGGTTCATATCCAATAAAGATCATTTTCTTAGATTTGAGAGTGTGTTTGTCTTGTCATTAATCTGGAGGTATAAAGACATAAGCATGAGTTCCAAATATCCTAAAATATGGAATATTAGGTTTGTCTGCAGTGAATTGCACACTAGGTGCTTTCAATTCATGATGATACATAGGTTGTCTATTATAGATATATAATGCAGTTTCAACAGCATCTTGCCAGAAAAATTTAGGCATACATGCATGTTGGCAAATGGCTTCAGCTTTTTCAACCAAAGTTCAATTGAACCTCTCTGCACAACCATTTTGTTGGGGAGTATGGGGAATAGAGGTCTGATGAGTGATTCCTCTGGACTGAAAGAATACTTGTAATGTTCCAGCCATAAATTCTCCCCCTTGATTTGAACATACAGAGGTGAACAAGTGACCAGTAAAGGGGTTTCAGCCCAAGAAACCATTGATTGAAAGTGTAGTGAGATAACATCCTTGGTACATAAAAATGCAACAATTGTAAAACCTGAATAATCATTAATGAATGTGAGAACATAACGAGCACAATATCTAGATTCTGTCGACATAGGACCAACAAGATCAGAATGAACAAGTTTGAAAGAAAAAGTAGCACATTTTCTTGAAATAGAATATGGGTGATCATGCATCTTTCCAAGGGCACAGCCTTTGCAAGGAGATTTGGTATCCGGGAACTTGATAGTGGGCATACCAGAGAGATATAAAGAAGCATAATGAAGTGTGTTCTTGGAAGGATGTTCAAGACAGTAGTGTCATAAACCGTAGGAGTCATTCTTAACAAGTGACATGATACATACAACCTTTCTTTGGAGTAATCAGAGATAACTGAAATTTTGGCTTTTTCCCTAGGACATGGATTGTGATATGAACCTGATATTGGATATTCTTTTCTTCTTTTTCAATCATATAAATGAAGACTAGCCTATCTTGGAGTGTGTAACAGTGCCTTGAGCAGTGTGTCATACTTACTGAGCCCTTGACCCAATCAATTTCCATACTGTGGCACTTTAGCCAAAAGAATCCAAGGATTAGAGTATTCTATCCAAGGTTCATTACTTCAGTTGTATCCTTTTCACAATGACCCTGGTACTCAATCATTAGGTCCACTAAGTGAGTGATATTCCCTGCAGAATTCTTCATGTCATCTACATTGAAGACAGAGATAGTATGTTGTAACTTGAATAGGGGTAACTTGAGCTTCTTTGCTCAAGACCTGTCAATAAAAATCACATTTGCACCACTGTCAAGCAGGGCATCAACTTTTGCAAGGGAATGGCATGTGCTTAGGGGTGCAACTTGAATAAACAGCATAATCTCCCATATAGGATTGAGGTTACAATATGTATGAAGACTTTGTGTTCTGGGATTTCGGGATGGTAACAAAAAAATAAAGTCTTTGGAAGGTTTTCATTCTTTGGAAAAGGAAAATCAAGCACAGGTTTAATGTCCCTGTGATGCTCACTAGGAGGCACCCCTGACATGTAGGTAAATAGAGAATCACCAGCCAAGTTATTATTGCCTGACTTTTCAACTGGCAAAAGGGACTACTTATTCAAGAAAGAACCCTTGGAACACCCAAATATATTCCATGGATTTAGGATTTTCCCAACTGCTTGCACATAGCCTCCTAATGCTTGAACCAAGCAGCCACTGCTTTGAAACTCATGTCTTTAATTGAGGTTGAAAAATCTCAACCTTTTGACTTTCCTTTTGAGGTCTTGCAGATCTTATGTTCATTGTCACTGGCAATGTTTTTATTATCATCCCAAGATGTGTGCATTTCTTGTGCTTGTTGGTTGCCTCCCTTTTTGCAGCCTTTCTTATACTGTCCTTCAAGCCACTTGTAGAAGGAATAGGCAATGATTGGTTTTGGACAATTCTTAGTGAAATGTCCTTTGTCACAATTATAGTAACCCTTGGTGATAGTTCCAATATCCATGGCATTTGAATCTCACTTTGAAAATTATGGAGCTGAGACTTGCTTTTGGATTCTGCCCCTAATGAAGTCAAGGGACTCTTAATGCCATTTCAACTCTTCTGATCTCCTGCAGACAGAGGGCAGGGGAAATTTGACAGTTATCTTCTCTGAATATTTGAATGATGATCACTCATTATGTATTCTTTTTCAACAACTTGACTGTATAAGAGGTGTCAATGTTGGCTTATCAATACAGCGCTTTCCAGTGAATGATGAAGTCATTGGTGGGACTGTCTCCTTAATAACATTTGTTGGATTGAATGTGTGTCCAGTCCTTTTGGTTAGTGCTTGGAAAGAGCCCTTCTAGGTCGTTAACAAGGGTAGGCCAGTTGTACTACCTCTCTTGTATGAGTCTTGTTTGGGAAAGCCACTTACCTTGTGACTACTACTTCATAGGAGTCAGAGGCAATCATGCTTGAGTTTATGGATAGCCAAGCTTTCATTTTAACTCACTATTTGTCAAACTTTGCTTTTCACCTGTCATACTCCCCTGAGTTTGTAGATATTTCTGTGCACCTCAAAGTTCTGGATGTCACTATACTAGCTCCTGTCCTAGCTACAGAGAATGCTGTTACTTCCATGATACGTATATAAGGCAATTATTGTTTTGTGTGAGCATATTTACTTTTTGATCAATTTTTGTATGTCTATCATTCTCTCATTGAATTCTTGAAGAATAGCTACAATCTTATCCTTTCATGGCACTATGACATCTTCAAGAATTTGATTGATTCATTGTGATATGATTATATAGGAGAAAAAGGGTGTTTTTCTACTTGATATGATAGTGTTCAGGTTTGTATAGAAAATAGGGGGGTCCTAGACTAATTCTAGAATATCCAGGATTGCTGGCCTTGTTTCTGGTAATCTGGTAATGAGGAATCTTCTTTCTTTTAACCACCTTCTTAATCTTTAGTTTTACTTCATCTTCATCATGTTCCTTTCTTTTGCAGCTAGACTTTATGATTGGCAATAGGGTGACGGGACTTAAGGGTAATGACTCTCTTACTTCTCTAAATTGCAGTTCTTTTTCAGAGGGAAATGAGCAGCACAACTCTTGAAGTGATGGCTGAATGTGGACAGATAAGTTTACATTCAAATGACTAAGGGAGAGATTGTTTGGATCTATGAAAAGATCTTTCACTGCTGAGTGATGGGATGCTCTCTTGATGGATAAGTTGTCAAGATCTCCCAATTCTAACCTAAATGCAACCTGTCTGATTGTGCTTTTTTCATTTGGAGCGAAAGAAAAGTTGGACGGTTGTAAGTCCACTTCTAAATGCCTTAAGAATTCTTATGCAGCTGAGAGTAAATATGGTGATGGGGTCCTCTCCATGCCCTGTGGGCCTGCCAATTCTGCTGGCAAGATTGTACACTCTAAAGCATCAAGTGTGATCAAACGCTTCTTGTGAAAAGATGAAACATAAATCTAAAATAAAGATGTGAAATATATGTGAAATGAGGAAGATGAGAAGTCTCATGTGTAAAATGGAGTGAAGAAGCAAGATGACTATGATACATGAGATAAGGGTAAAGTGGACAAGATAAGATAAAGATCAAATTGTCTGTTATTAAATATAAAAAATGTTAAATCCAATGAATATAGGAGTATAGGAATATACCAATCATAACATCCACAACACATTCCATGCTTCCCTTCTATCTCCTTACAAAGAGAACTTCAAACTCTAGACACATTCTTCTTCATACAAGGACTTTTTTGAACATGTTGGACTTCAAACTTTGAGCTTGATTAAGTGACCAAACTTGGATTTGAGGGTAGAGCAAGAAAATCAAAGCAATAGCAATATATTGTGTATGGACTAATGTAGAATATCAGTAATCAATTTTTGATGGACCTCTTGAACAACACATACTCCCTTATAACCCATAACCCATAGCCTCTCCTGATGAATATGGTTTAACAAGGAAGTCTACTGTAGTTACCAAACCAATGAAATCTACAGGTTATTCAACTCAAAACTTCAAGCTTGAATCTGAAGCCAGCTAGGACCAAACTTATGTAATGTTATGATTGTACTCTGTTTGCTATTGCAGACCTCCTAGTAAGCACAGATAGAAAAAGTTGATGGTAGTCCAGATATATTCATTTGTACTCTAATATATATTGATTTCTGGTCTTTATATTTATCAGATCAGTGCAAACAGAAAATTTGTGAAACACAATGAGCCACCAGTAAATTGAGACTATCACTATCCACCATTCTCACTTATCACTGCATGAATATGTATGTTGGAGAATAACAAACTATTAACATTAGGTGTGAACTAGCTTTTGAATTGGCATATAGACAAGTGTAAGAGATGAGGTGATTTCAAAAAGTGAATGTGTCTTTGTAAGATGAGATTCCACCAAATATGAGCAAAGGGAAAGTCAAAGGCTAGACTTAGACTTGTCAAGAAATCTCTGCTAAAGCTGGTGTGAGCTAGATACAATATTAGATTACATAGAATTAACTGAAGAATATTACAAGTACAGCAAGCATCTTATATACAGTACTAGTACATGAGGGTAAGCTTCAGGGACATTAGAAGATTGAAGGGGAAAATGAAACAGTAAAAGCTGTTTGAGAAGTAGATACAGTAAATCTGTAGAAAGATACAATTTGAGATGAAACAGACCAAAGGATTATAAAATAAATTGAAGGAATAATTTGTGTAGAATAGAAGAGTAGGAGAAAAGATAGAGCTTTTGTATATTGTAAATAAAATAAAATAATAAAAATAAAAAAGCCAAAAGAAGCTGAAATGACATGAAATTCAACAAGATCAGGTCAACATCAATCACAGAGGAGTTCAAAGAGCTTCTGTTTGGTCTTCTTCAAAACCCAAGAGATTTCTATAATATTATCTCTGTGGTATATCTGAGATACTGACTCAGAAACCTCCAGGAGTGGTGGGAGATTTGAAGTACTTGATAAACTTAAGGTTTGCATTGCTCACCACTAGTCACCCCATCTGCCACACCCTTTGATGACTTTCAAGATGCTAACTGAGATACTGAGGAGGATACTATGGCAACCCCTCTAACCTCACCTGCTTTCTCCATTGTAGTTAGATCCAGCTTTGAAGGGAAGGAATCAGGTTTGAAATCAGGAGTGAGATTGGACAATATACCACCTTTCATTCTACATCCATACTTAAGCATTGCAACTCTGTCTATCTGTTAATAGGGGATTTCCAATTCTCCTTGGTCAAATTTGTCAGGAAGCTGTTTAAAACAATGAGAGGGAGTCCTACCTGCAAAACAAACATCCAGCACTGCTGAGTGTATTTTGAAATTTAACCCTATTTATCAATGCACTCCAGGAGTTGAACCTGAATCCAGCTTTGAAGCTACCAAAGAATATATCTAGTCCAAGAATCCTATGATTTTTCTATCATCCCAGATGTATGCATTTGTGGTTATCCTAGCTATTTCTTGGTTCTCTATTCTTGTCAATGAACACTCTAGCATGTGCATAGTCATCATCATAAACAGCACAAGAACTCATCCCTGCCATCCCATTGGTATGCCCGCAAAGCACAGAGGTTGAAAGTACAAGGAATGGACACTCACCATATATTCTAAAAGGTCATGGTGGTGGAGAATAATGGAATGTAAGATTCTTCTTGAATGCTCATGCAACACTTAAAGCAAAAGTTAAAAGAAGATCTAAAGGGTTCTCAAGCCTGCACCCAAGTCCCTAGAGATCTGTATCTGGTCAGTTCATGGCTGCTATTCATAGACTGGCCAGCCTGCTTCCCTAAAAAAAATTAAGAGATTTCCAATACTCCATTCCACAAACATTTTCAATGCAAAAATGTATGGAGAGTGCCATTGGCAGGTCATGACACTACCTGCACTCAAGCCAAGTACAATTCCTTAGTAGAAGCATAGGACTCTAACTTGGATAATACAAGTTGCCATCTTATCTGTCTTCATGATATCCTAGTCTCCATACATTAGATTGAAGAGAACTGGAATAAGAACTGGAATGAGGATAAGGATGAGGACCAGGACCAGGACCAGGACAAAGATCTCATACATCAGACCACTATATGAAAAAAGCAGAAAGATGTTTTGATTGCCAATCCAACAAAGACATGTCACTGATGGTGAATTAAGACAGTTCATTTAAAAAACCAGTATACATCACCTCCACCATTACTCATGTGACTGGTTCAACATTAACAAAATCTTTGCTTGTGATGAGTTTTAGCCTTAGTTCATGGAAAAAACCTACTCTACCTTCCTTCACTCACCTGCATTTACTACAGTATGTTGCCTTCTCCATCACTTACAATATTGTGACTCTTTCCCACATCTAATGATCTAACATCAAAAGATGGCAGGCAAATGTCCTACAAAGGCCATCATCCTATTGCCTTCTTAGATTTGTGCAAGATTTTTTTTGACATGGAACAGAAGCTTAGTGATCACCACCTAGGAGAACAAGATGCTCAGAAAGCTCTCTTTGAGGATAGAGCACTTTAATGATAATATTGCTGACAATCTCATCAACAAGAAAGTAGAGTACTCATTTCTGTCTAATTTCAGGAATGAATGCCTTCAATACCTCACATAGCTGGTTGAGGCAGTAGTGAACATCAATATTAAGAGGGTCATTTGATTTGGCCTCAGGTCATCCTGCATCAATGGTTGCAGGACTATGTTTATTTGCAAAAACTTCTCCTGCTAAGGGCAGAGATGCTTAGTGGACCTCCTAGTAGAATAACAAAGTCAAAATTAGCTCTCACCAATTGAGAAAAACTGCTACTCCATGGGCTTGATGCCATGACCAGCAATATCCTCATCCAAAGCCTCATCCTGACATGTCTCTTTGCACAGATTGCTGCCAAGATCTACTTTCAAGACCAAGGAGTCAACTGCCTATATCAAGTCCACTGTCTATTAGACAGCTGAATTGTGCAGCTGGAGTCCATTGTCTGAAACTATAATATTATATTAAGGGTAACAGGTGTGGAAGTGAGCTAGTTACTTGGTGGATTAACTCAGGGAGCTAGAACTGGAGTTTATTGTGAGTAACCAAGTATAGTGAAAGAGAGATATGAAGGTATACAGACCTGGAGTCCACTGTGAGTAACCAAGAAGGAGGAACAGTGAGCTTCAGGATGTAAATGCACTTGTAAGTACACAAAGGTAAACAAGTAAGCCACAGTGCAAATGAAAACACTACAAGTTTAAGCTCTGATTGGGCAGAGACACAACAACAAGCTAAAGCAATGGAGAAAAGTGGAGGGTAGATATAATGAGCATCGAAAATCACTTGGATAAAGTTAGAAAGTGAAGTAAGCACTAGTTAGTGGAGTATCAAGCAAAATTAATCAAGAGTATGGAATCACCAAATCTAATATATTATGTAGAGACTACTATCATATACCTGGAGTCCAATGTCAAAAACTAAGGAGAACTGACATTGGATTTGCAGGCTGTATGTATGGACGAGTAAATAATAACTATATACAAACAAAGACACCACAATGTGGTTGACAAGCACAAGTATGTTGTGTGACTGACTCATGTGTCAGTCACTCAACACAATAAGCATGACTGGCAGCAGTTGTCAGTCACTCCACATAGCAAGGAATCATCATGCTCAAAACTGTCTGTAACTTTGATAAGCCTGAGCTGCTGTTTACATCAAGGACCCATTGGTTGTCATGACAAGGTTCAGTCTGCCTTGCATTCATTTTATTTTTCACTCACCATCAACCCATGGTGATACATTCAGACTGCCTGGAAATGCAAATTCAGATGCTTCATGAATGACCTCATAAAAAATAATAGAGAGGATGATATGGACACCTTACAAGCTTGTGAAGCAGGCTGCCCTTGAGGACCTGGCTGCACACAAGAGCAATGGCACTTAGACTCTCATTCCTAAACCCCAAGACCATCCTGTAATTGGCTTCAAGTGGGTAGATGCTGTTTCAGTATGGAATAGGTGATTGCAAGCCAGTCTTGACACCTACAGATGACAGGCCTGGTCTTTGCCTATCTTGTGATCAAGGTCCCACAACTAATGAAGAGTACAATTTCTTGCAATCCATTGACTATGGTGGTGCCCTGGGCTCATTGTGTATCTCTCCCATAGCACTCACCCAGATATTGCCAATGGTTGGCAAGCTCACTGCTTTTACCCCCAACCCTGGTGTGGCTCATTGGAATGCACTCAAGCATCTGTTGGATACCATACATTAGGAGGTAGGATCAATTAAGGAGATAGGACCAGCTGGAGTTCACTGTGAGTAATCAAGAAGGAAGCACAGTGGGCTCTAGGATGTAAGTGGCTTGTAGGTACACAAAGGTAAACAAGTGAGCCACAATGCAAATGCAAACACTACAAGTCCATGCTCAGCATGGGCAGAGACACAACAACAAGATAAAGTGATGGAGAGAGGTGGAGGGTAGGTATAATGAGCATGGAGAATCACTTGAACAAAGTTAGAAAGTGAAGTAAGCACTAGTTAGTGTGGTATACAGCAAAACTTATCAAGAGTGCAGAATCATTAAATCTAATAGTTGGAGAAGTAGCAAGTAATACTCAGGTTGATTAACTCTTTCAGGAGCTGGCATCTGCAGAACAATAGCAACAGCAAGCTTCTCATTTCCAGGCATGGCTGGAGGGGCATATAGTGGGTTGCAAGGGTGGGATGGAAGGATTGAGAAGACAACTGTTGAACCTGCCAGACTCCCTGGTCCATGCAAGGACACTGACATCTCCAGATCCAGCAAGAACATTCACCAATAGATATCCTCTCAAATGTGGGGGATGATTGGCAACAGAGTTTCAAATAGACATGCACTATTTATGATGGGAATGAGCCCCACACTAACCTCTCTCTTTCCACAATGACCTACTACTATGCCATGCTACTTGAAATGATATCAAGCATGCCTCACTGTAGTCAATACCACCTGTAACCAGTAGGAAGCATAGTCAGAGAAAGGATAACTCAAAGCATTTGTACTGAGAGTAACCAAGATGCAACCAACATAACAAGTCAAGCCAAGTTGGCACTGGCAGTTGCAATGTTACAATGCCATGATGCACTATATACCAAGATATATATTTATTGCCCCACATCCTGATTATTGATCTACTCTCTTAGATGACTGTCCCAAGCAAGTCTAAATATTGCTACTGACTTTGTGTTCTCAGCAAGACTTCACATCCATAGTCCCTCTCATGCATTCTGGAAGTGCTTTCTGGCCCTACTGCTTTCACCAGACAGCCAATCTCATACTTACATCCCCCTACATCACATTAAGCAAAAAAAAAATTCCCACTTCCTATGGTTTTCTTGGTCAACAACAATATTCTCTGCTTTTCCATAGGATAAGGTTGGTCTCCTGGTGTCACAACTCTCTCATACTTACACCCCCCTGCACCAAGTTAGGTGCAAAAGATCCTTTGAAAATCAAGCTTCTAACAGTCCTGCTTCCTCTGCTTTCACTTCAAAGTTACTATGATGTGCTTCTATGATTTTTTATTGCTTATTATTGGACTCTGCAGACATAATGCTACTATCTATATTGGATGATGTTTGATGAGTCATATAATGGATTTATTGGGAAGCGTTGATCATTGCAGTTAGAATATGTCTGGTTGATCATGGAGATTTACAATGCAATTTTCTACAAAGATGCCTGCTAATCTGCTAACCAAGGCATTGCCTCCAGTGAAGGTCCAGCTGTTCTGTCAGATATTGGGACTGGGCGAACTGGAAGGGAGCTAGAATTGCACACTCAGGGGGGAGTATTAGATTTGGTGATTTCACACTCTTGATAAGTTTCACTTCATACTGCACTGACTAGAGCTTACTTCATTTTATAACTTTGCCCAAGTGATTCCCCATGCTTATTATATCTACCCTCCACTTCTCACCATTACTTTATCTTGTTGTGTCTCTGCCCAACCAGAGCTTGAACTTATAGTATTTTCATTCACACTGTGACTCATTTGTTTACCTTTGTATACCTACAAGCGCACTTACATCCTGGAGCCCACTGTTCCTCCTCCTTGGTTACTCACAGTGGACTCCAGGTCTGTATACCCTTATACTTCTCTCAATATACTTGGTTACTCACAGTGAACTCCAGTCCTAGCTTCCTGAATTGACCCACCAAGTGACTAGCTCGCTTTCATATCTGTTACCTTCTAATAATGTTGTGCTTAATGAGTGCCTTTACCCCTGCCCCATTATGATAAGCCAGTCTGTGATGACAGAGAGCTGGATCCAGAGGGACAGAAGTTGCAGGGTTAGCATGGTGACTGATAGTCTCTGTAGTACCATCCAAGAATGCTGTGTTGTTGTTATAGATGGTCACCACAAGGAGAGTGGTGGTAGAAGGTCAATAGAATACCATTTGGGTCAAGTTGACATTGACAACAAAACCAGAGTGGCGAGTGAAATACAGGACAGACGGAAGATTGTTTTGCAAATCAGGAACATGCAAGACTTGCGAAAACTCAATGGCTTTAGCACTCTGCCTCTAAATGACTGGATTAAACTACCGACCCAAATCAGCAGAATAAATCATAGTGTTGTCTGCTAGCTTGATTGGTACTAAGGGGAATATTTGTACAACCAGTGGTATAAGGTGTCATATGAGAAGTGGCACCAGAATCTGCATTCCAATCAACATCAGCATTAAGCTGTAGTGGAGAAAAGGAATAGGATGGAGGGATCACTGAAACAAAGACCTACATTTTCTGCATGTTCTACGATGTCCTGAGCGTTCTGATGGTTAATGGAGGCAGAGTTGGCAGTGGCTGAGGCAGCAGTGGAAGAAGAGGAGTTCAAAGCACTGTTGAACTGGTTGCTCTTTCTTCCTTTTCGCTTGAAGGACTTGTAGCTCTCTCTCGTGCACTACAAGGTAACACTTCCATTAACAATGGCAGATCTTCTCTCAGAAGGAGCATGGCACATTGAGTTCCAGGTGCAGCTGCTACTAGCTCTTGCAAACAGGACAGAGTCAGAGAAAAGGGAGCTAGAGCCATCAGGGTGAGGTTTTAGAATGATGTTTTCTGTTTGGAATGCTGCTTTCACCTTATCAAGATCAGTGAATAGGGCAAAAGAGGAGGTGAAATGATAGTATTTCAGCCCCAGAGCACAAATCAAAGCTATGTAAAACAGTTCAGCATCAAGGCTAATGAGACTAAAAGTCAGGGGCGAAGCTCCTTGACCCTGCCTTGCTCGACTCTGGTCGTAAAGGCTGTGAGGGTCTCCTCAGGACACTTCCTAACACTGAAGAACCTATCATAGGTGACAAAACGAGTTGCAGGCTTCTGCTGGACATAAAAGGTCTTGAGAGTGGTCCAAGTGGCACTGGGGTCACCATGATAGCTGCCTGATGTGGACTCTCTGCTCAAGGGCAATGCTGAGCATGAGTTCACCAGCAGTCATGTGCCACTCGACATCCCCAGCCAGCTGTTTAGCAGCAGGAGCAGCAGCTCTTATATACACTGATGGGGGCGTTTCTGTGGGCGAATACACTGCTGTTGGTTTGGATTCACCTACAATACTCTACCAGTCTGTGTTTTGTGTGCCTTAGATAGTACAAAACACTTTGTTCCTGTTATTTCCTGTACAGCCAAGCAAACCTGGAATAACCAGTTGTTAATGTTCATTGAGCACTTTCACAAAGTGCTGTAAAAGCTGGAGGCTCTCTACATCCATATACAGAGTTTTTCCCCTTTTTCAGCACCCTCTAGGTTGCCCAACATGTCCAGCGATATTCCTATCCTACCCCATGTCCATCCGAGTGGACCCGACCCATAAGTATATTTCCGCCTTTCATCCCATCATTCCTGATCGTCTGTCCTGACCTGGGCATGGCTGGTTGATGACTAACATGATGTAACTAGCTCAAGTCATTTTTGTACGTTATTCTTACTTTATCCTGTTTTCCTATTTGTACACCCAATCACTGGCAGCACTTACTTCTGTCTGGATCGTTCTAGATCATTTTTACTTCGTTCCATTGAAGGGTTACTGTACACAACTACAGGGTGATTCGTACCTTTATGCATGGTTTCTTGTTTCTTTCTACATGATATTGTTACCCATGACAGCAAAGATTATTTTCTTTACAGCCTTTGATCACGCTCTTCGTAGTTACCTTATATGTACTAAGTCTTGGGTGTTGCCCAGACTATAAAATCTATATCCTTTGCAGGAATGTAGTACCTTCTTTCTGGCTGGATTTTACAATTCTAAGTCCTTTCCCCGACCTCATCCAAAACCTCGTCACCTTTTTTGCTTGTATCTGGTCCTCGTCCTTGACTAGAAAACCACTTTGTCTATCCAGAGCTCCACATTTCAACTGAGTTCATCCGGATTTATTGTTTTGCCTGTGGGAAGATCTTCACACACCCTTCTCAATACTAACCTACCTCAGGCCCCTTGGAACAAGTATCAGCTCACACCCACCCTGTGTCTTTGCTAGTTTTTCCTAGCTTCCTTTAAGGTTTGACACCCCCTAGACTGACCATCTGTTTTACAACTGGAGCCCACCGTGAGGGGTTTTGACAGGTTGATGAGAAGGTCACTTAGACCTACTCCAGAGCAATCAGAGATCAAAGATCTCCTAGCTGATTTCTGCCACCTTGAACTTTCCACAAAATCCGAACTCCTTATCCTGGTTAGCCCAGAAAGAGCTCAACACAACCAGTTTCACTCTCTTGTCTCCCCGCTTTCTGACTCACCTTTTATTCTGGGTGCTTTCATCCACTCAACCCCACAGCAAACTCCTTTCTCCAACCAGTACCATTCACCTGATTCAGTTCCCCTCTCTTTGTTAACATCCATCTCTACTTCCGAGTCATCCCCACTTTCATCTCTGTTACTTAACCCGACCCCATCTTTTTCTTTATCATTTCTCTTTGACTTTAGTACCTGTCCTTCCGAACCCCATTCAAAACAGCTTTTCTCACTATATACTTCATCCTCTTCATCCTCCTCAGTTTTATCCCCCGTTTTACTGCTCCTTCTGGCCTTATCCAATCCTAATCCAGTTAGACCACCTGCTAACCCTTGACAGAATCCACCATTACCAATGGCACAACCGATTTAAATGCCACTTCACAGAACCCCTAATGCCCCGAAATTTGACAGGAAGTCTCCCTCCAAGCTCCTGCAATACTTAGAAGATATCGAATACCTTGGCGATGCTGCCACCCTTGATAAAGCGAGAAAAATAAAAGCGGCTCTTCGGTATACCATGCTAGATGAAGCAGAGTTGTAGCAGACTCTTTTGGAAGCAACAACTGCTCCTGTGGATTGGGATACATTTGTTGTAGCTGTGAAGAAATTGTACCTGGGTTGTGAAGGTACAAACCAATATTGTTGAGCTGACATTCAGTACCTTGTACAGAACTACCAGGCAAAACAGATGTGGAACAGGGATGAACTTGGAGAGTATACCCAGGCGTTTCAGAAAATCTCTGTGTTGCTAATTGCTGACCGGAAGCTAGCCTAGGTGGAGCATGATATGCTCTACCTTAACAGATTCCCATCCACATTGCAACAAAAAGTACAGGAACGTTTACTGATCACCAAACAGGATGTCCACCCAGATGATCTTTACCCAATGAGTGACATCATCACGGTTGCCCAGTTCCTCCTAACAGGATCAGCTTTTCACTCATCGCTCCCTCCTGCCATAGTCACTCAGCCTGGCTTTGTCACCCAACCTCCCTTCGCTGCCCCTCACCAACAGCAACCCGCCTATGCACCACCTTGCCCACCTTCACATGCCACTCCCACAAACCTGGCATTCAACCTGGCAACCAGTATCAAGGTTGAAGTGATGTAGGCAACATGGCCACCATCACTCTGCAAGTTCTGTGTGGGAGCCGGGCACTTCACCTATACATGCGTAGTCTGTATGGACCACTTAAACACAGGAAAAGTGGTCTGGGAACAGGACGGTCGACTCTACATGCTGGACAGATCCAAGATTCCACAAGTTGCAGGAGGCAGGTGCCTCAAAGATGTAGTGGACTACATGTTAGGCATCAGTCAGGGTGGACAGCCATTGACCTCCGCCATTGTGTCTACCTTATTTGCCAGAGACTCACCACCACATGTCACAGCCAGCATCCTTTCCGCCTCATATCCGGAAACATCCATGGTCCTGGACATCGACCTCTCCATGTTTATTTTGACTAAGGAACAGGAGAGTGATCCTGAGGATACTAATGACGAATTCAAACCTTACTTCACCCAGGCTTGTGGCCAGCTTCCAGGCAGATAGAGTGGCCAAGGACAAGGGTAAACGTGTGTGGTTCGACAGGGTACACATGCCACCTCGGAAGCAACCAGATCCGAGAGTGGCCATCATGTCAGAGGAGCTCCTCTCCCCAGAACTTCAGAAGACCACCCAAGTGACCCCATCATCCTCATCTCGCCCCGAACCATCGATGTCAGCCCCATACATTGAACAACGCAACGCAACCACCATTTCATCATCATTGGCACAACTCAGCTGCCATTACCCAATCGGAAGATCAGAGTAACCCTCTTCCCGCATACCAAATACTAACCAACCATTTCCTCCTTCCATACAGTTCAAATACTTGTTTCCACTTGAGGACAAGGCGGCACCACAACAAGTATTGGATTGGGTACTGGACACTGCTGTTTCAGTGCCAGTGAAAGACTTGTTTGCCATATCACCCGAGTTCCAGAAGCAATTCCAAGATCTTACCATGGTTAAAAGGGTCACCAACTTGTCCACTAATGTTGTACAGGAAAACGAACTATCCAGCCTGGACTCAGATGCAGTCGACAGTGACTTTGGCAACCAGGTTCTCCAGAATGATGAAGGGCTCATCGTTGCATATCACAGCCTACCCCTTTGGGCGGTAGATGCTAAGGTCAGGAGTTCAGGGCGAGTCATCCAAAGTATTCTGGATTCAGGTTTGGAAATTATCACAATGCCAAAGTATATACATTATGGGAGGATCTTGGGTTGCCAATCTGATCTGACCATATGATGAGGATGTTGTCGGTGAATACCAGCATTGATATCACTGTCGGTGTCCTGGAGAATCTTGTCCTGGATCTCAGCGCAAGTAAAGTAATGGTACAGGTGTAGATCTTAGCACGTGCCAACTTCAATCTGTTGCTCGGGCGAGCATTTCATTGTTTAATGAGTGCTACTACTGACGATTTTCCAGATGGGTTGCAAATGATTACTCTCCGTGACCCGAATACCAGGAAACAATTCATGTTGTCAACCCAATCATGCACAGAAGGTTGTCTGCATTGCCGTGAAAATAAGCAATGCAATAACCACCAATCCATAGTGGAAATGGGTTTTTAGGCTTTGATGGTCCAACTACTATCAGGAGAGATTACAATCACCTTGCCATTTCTTCCATTCCCGATCCATTTCTGTCTGTTTCTGATGAACATTTCCCACCATCAGCCACTTCATCCTCTTTGTATATGCGTTTACCACCATTGTCTATTGGACCAATTGCACCTTCATCAGACTATGCTTTCCTTTCCTCTACTCAAACTATTTTGAATTTGGACACTGCAGACACTTTTTCTTCCATTTATTCCTATGATACCAATTCTCATGCACTGACATATAAGCTGGTGGCGAAGAAGGTCTGATCAGTGTTTGCTCCTGTGGATGAGGAGTTCCAAGTCACACGATCATTACTGGATGATTCGCTTGCTGAAATGATACCATTACCTACACATCCACCAGACTTTATTTTCAGATGTCGTTTTATGCAGGAAAGAGCTGATGACCTTGATCTAGATTCCACAAACTGACTTTGACCAGAAGAACTTAAGCTTATGCACTGGATTGTGCACAAGCAGGAGATTGCTTTTGCCTGGATGCCGCTCAAGCAGGGTCGAATGGACCCAAGATATTTCCCACCCATAAAGATTCCAATGGTGCCCCATACTCCCTGGGTACTATGCAGCATTCCCGTTTACCCCGCTATGTGGACCGAAATGGTAAGAATCATCAAGGACCGGATCACATCTGGGGGTCTATAAACCATCCACATCTGCATACCATTCCCAATGGTTCTGCGTCCTCAAAGGGGATGGTAAATCCCTTCGTCTCGTTCACGACCTACAGCCCCTCAATGCCGTCACAATCCATAACCCCTCTACCCCTTCTTTCATCACCACTTCACAGAATCATTTGCCGGATATGCAGTATACAAAATGATGGACCTTTTTGCCAGATATGATCAGCAACTCCTCCACCAAGACTCCCAGGATTTGACAACCCTCAGTAGTTCCATTGGTTTCCATCGTCTCACCACTGTTCCGATGGGATACACCAATGCTGTGCAGATATACCAGACTGACATCTCGTTCATCCTTCAAAATGAGATTCCACAATTCACCTACCCGTTCATCGATGATCTCCCAGTCAAAGGGGTTGTTAGTCGCTACCAGGACCTGAATGGTACTTACAAGACCATCCTGGAAAACCTGAGGATCTGCCACTTCATATGGAAACACCTATAAAACGTCAACCAGATACTTTAGCGGTTGAAACTCCTTAACATCACCGTGTCTGCCAAGAAATTCGTTCTCACTGTACCAGATGCTACCATCATCAGCCACAAGTGCATCTTTAATGGTTGCATTCCCCACAACAAGAAGGTGGAGAAAATCCACAACTGGCCGGTGTTACAATTGGTATATTCCTGTACCCCTATGTTCGTTGGACTTAACATTTTCTACGCTAACAACAGACAATCTTATCTTTATCTTATCTCTATCCCATTTGCCCTTATCTCATGCGTCATAGTCGTCTCTCTCTCTTCACTCTGTTTCACGCACGAGACTTCTCATTTTCTCCATTTCACATTATGTTTCATCTCCGTCTCTTCTTATGTTTCACCATTTCACAGAAGTGTTTGATCACACTTCTATTCCATTCCTTGATACACGCATTTCACTTGTGTTACGCTTCTCTTCCATTCTGCCACATTGCGTGTTGGCCTCATGCGTTTCACTTCCGATTCACCCTATGCCCTTTTCCCCTTTTGTTCCCGGATCGTTAGATACGGTCACAACATGTACATACCTCTTGTAGGTACTTAAGGCTCAATGCCAGCGCCAGAGAACTCCAGTCTAGTTCTCTTGGTGTTTTCCCCTAAAGCACTATAAAAAGGACTCTATTGGCCTGACAAGCCTCTTCTCACTTTGCCCCAAGTCTACGGCTATCTTTTGGCAATCTAAGGGAGCTACGCTCTAGGGTTGTTTCAGCCGGATTGTCAGAACATCACTCAAGTATGTGGATTCTTAGGTGTGTGCGGAGTTCTTCAGATTTTCATCAAGGACTTTGCATCCATTGCTCGGCTATTGATCATTTTAACCCAGAAAGGGGTTCCATTCACTTGGAAGGAGCCACAAAGAGTCACAATGCAGTGTCTAAAGGATACGATCTACCTCTCCCTTGTACTGTGACATTTGGACTATGAATCTGAACAGGAAGTGATTCTGGCTGTGGATACCTCCCTGATTGCAGTCAGATATATTTTGTGGCAAGAGGGAGACGATGGGAAACGATATCTAAATCGCTTCAGATCATTAACTCTAACCAATGTTGAGAGCCAGTATTTCCAAGCCAAGCTCAAGCTCTCCAGGTTGTTCTGAGCTCTCTGAATGGTTCAGATTTTTATCTTTAGGGCAAAGTATATAAAGGGGATGATCAATAATCCCAACCTCCAGTCAAATGCAACCATCAATAGGTGGATCGTGGGTATCCTGTTATTCAATTTCTGTCTTGTTCACATCCCTGCTACCCATCACACCAGAGCAGATGGACTCTCACATTGACCACCATCTGAAAATGACCTTATTGAGACAGATCATTTTGAGGATTGGCTTGATAGTGCTTACTCTTTTTCTGTTTCCCTGTTCAATGACCCCCTGTCTCTGCCCGGTGAGTCCACTAACATCTCTAGGTACTCCAACCGTGTCCCCCATACCCGCTGTGTTTCTGTCTTTTTCTCCTCGCTCGAGCCCGATGATGGCAACCCGGAGTTACCACATTTGCCAAAGGTAGTCGCTAAAGATGCCCGGGTCGACCAAATTCATGAATTTCTCGATTCCTGTATTTGCCCCTCTGACCTCACTGATATGGAGTCCACCTTCTTTGTCAATGCCGCCACCTGCTTCTTCCTTCTAAAGAGGTCTTTATACCGTTGGGAATCACATGGATGTCATCAGCTTGTCGTTCCAGTTGGACGTCAATATGGACTCATCCGTGAGGCCCATAATGATCTTGGTCACAAGGGTGTGTTCTTTGTCCACACTCACCTCCTGTTATGTTTTTGATGACCTATGTTGGTTGACAATGTCAAGTGGTACACCAAGACTTGCACGAGTGCCAGATTCGGCAGATGAAAAAATTGCACATTCTGCCTACTGTGCCAGTTGTAGGAGGTTTGTTCCACAAGGCACACATTAATACTATGGTAATGCCACGATCCGGTGGTTACCACTTCATTGTCCAGGCCTGGTGCATCCTTACTGCTTATCTGGAGTGACGAATGTTGCAATCCGAGAATACATCCATGCTCACATCTTTCATTTTCGAGAACATTCTCTGTTGATGGGGAGCTGTTGCCGAGCTTGTTCCTGACAATGGTCTGGCATATATTCAGGCTCTCGACATCCTTGCCAACCAGTACAGCATCTGGCACATTCAAATCTCTCCCTACAACTCCCAGGTGAATGGCATGGTTGAATGGCATCACTTCAATGTCCAAGAAGCCATCATCAAAAGTACCCAGGGGGGAGAGGCTCACTGGTCATCTGCAGCTCACTCTGTTTTCTAGACAGAATGGGTAACTATCCTAAAGTCTACTGGACTTTCGCTATACTTTATGGTACATGGCGTGGAGCCTTTATTCCCATTTGATCTAGCAGAGGTAATCTTTCTTGTTCCCACTCCAGACACTGATCCCACATCCAGATCCAACCTGATCTCTTGACATACCCGCCAACTCCAAAAGTGGGTAGAAGATATAGCCACTATCTGGAAAAGAGTACTTCTATTGCGGTTTGCATCCATCAAGCATTTCAAGGCACAATTCAAAAACTGGATCCAAGACCACGACTTCCAATCAGGCAGTCTTGTCTTGGTCCAGAATACTTGGATTGAAAAGAAGTTGAACTGGAAAACGAAGCTGAGGTACTTGGACCCAATGGTTGTTCTTCAAAGGATTACCAGGGGTTTATACCTCCTGGTAGAGTTAGACAGGTTGATCTCAAGACTCAGGTATGCAGCCTTTTGGTTGCTGCCTTATTTCTCAAGGGTAAAAATCGCCATCCCAGTCACGGAACTAACTGGATTGGATGACAAGGAGCTAGATGACCACGATGCTGAGGAAGATGTTGAGTATGAGAAAGATGAAGGTGATGCAGTCCAAGACAACTAGCGCAACAAAAGCCTAGATGATCCCATTTCATCTTATTCATTCATATCCATTTCATCCCGGGTTTCGGCCGGAGCCCTCTGTTTCATCCTAGCATTCGTCTGGTGACACCCCACTCTCCAGTTATTCCGTGTCTTGACAAATGAAAGTACTTCATCTCCATTTTTCTCATTGAACTAAAAAGAAAAACAAACAAAAACATATCCGTTTCTCCATTAGTGTCTCAACGTACTTACCACATAGACATTCGTATTCGAACACACAACAAGACGTGCACATATTGTTACTGACTTTCCTTTCTAACATTCCAGTGCAATCTGGTATAGACTTTGGGTATCCATGCAAGAATAGATGCAATAGATGATTGAGGAATCATTTTGCAATCCGATGCCATTTCCAGCCTCATTTCTATTTTCTTCCCGCTGCTATCACCTTTTTATATTATCTTTTCACTTTTACTTAGGGGTCACACTCAGACATGGACACGGACATGGACATGAACATGGATGCGATTGGAACTCAAATAAAAATACAAGTATACTACGGGTTACATTATGTACAAGAGGATAACCAGCATGATTAAAGCTCCTCTAAGAGCGCCTCCATCTCCTCTATCTCCAGCTGCTGTGAGCCAATGTAGGTCTCGGCTACCTTAACGTGGGCTTGCAGCTCGGTTAGGAACCCAAGCATCCCATGCATCTTGATCTGCATGATCAACAGAGCCAACTTCATCATCTCGATGGCAGCATCCTAAGCTGGATCCGAAGTCTTCACCCTCTTGTGGGGTGTCATGTCATCATTCTCATGGTCAGAGTTAGGCTCAGGCAACAGGGAGAACCTGAAGAAGTTGGGTACATTGGCCTCTACTTGGGAGGACGAGGTAACTAGTGCCTTACACATAGAAATCACCATCCGGGCGTTATTGCATACTGAAAAGAGGATTAGAGTGAACTTATGGGTTTGGAAGCCAAACTCTTACCTGGACTTGGATGGACCTTCTCCTTTCTCTTTGCCTTAGAACCCACAGTGAGCGCCGTGTCCTTCTTCACTCTTCCTGCCTTTCCCTTCAACTTGCCGCACTTTGTCTTGAGTCAGATACAGGACTTGCAGGTGCGACCCAGCAAGCTGGCACACACCCAGTGACTCTGTTGGCATGACTCACATGGAGGGTCGTGTGTCACCGCCTTTGAGCCCACTGGTGCCTTCAATGACTTTGGAGGGATGACCTCAACGATGACCTCTTCTTTGCCCTCGTTCTTGTCCACCATCACCTGATTGGTGATATGCTATGCAGGGTCAGCTTCCGGCTAACTATAAGAGGAGACTACTCACCTTTCACTTCTGACCCATGCTCAACACTGACTCTTGCTCTTCGCTTGGCGACTCAGTCATGGGTGGCTTGTCAGCCGACTGTTGAGCTGGACTAGGAACTACCAAACACACCCCTTGTTCTGACACAGAGGCCTCCTTTTGCTTGCCTGAGCTTGCTACCTTGGCCGCCCGAGCCAGCACCGCCTTCGCAGTCCGTGCCACAGTTTCCATGCATTCTTCTTCTTGCCATTTCTGGATTGCCACCACACCCAGCCACCAATGTGAAAGGATGTTCACCTCTTGCATATGGGCGAGGAGGTCTGCCGTAAGGGCAGTGTCCACACTGTGTTCTCTCGCACATTGAAATGAGGTGTGGATGGATTTAGGGCCAGGAAATTGAGTGGTGAGGTTGCGGAGAGTTTGATAACAAGTGAATGTACTCCAGGTATTGCTTTGTACCCCCCCCTTCCCCCAATCATACCAAATCTGACGTTTTCGACCCTTTCAAGCAGTTCAAGGTGTTTGCTGAGAACCAGACCAAGCACAGGGTAAAGACATTGAGGAATGACAAGGGAGGCAAATACATGAGCAATGCCATGCTCAATTTCACTACCCAGAGTGGCATTGAACATCAGCACACTGTCAGGAATTGCTCACAGCAAAATGGTGTTGCTAAGTATGCCAATCAAGTCATGGCCGAACGCATCACTGTATGTTGGACAAGTCTGGTCTTGCCATGGGGTTCTGGAGTGAGGCCCTTGCTGCTCTACTCCATGTCTGGATTAGATTTCCAAATGTTGCAGTGGACAATGCGATACCTGAGCTGTGGCATGGGCACAAATCTAATGTCTCTCATTGCAGGGTATGGGGCTGCACACAGCCTATGTGCATGTGCAGAAGGATAAGCGTGACATGCTAGCTCCTCACTATGAGAAGTGTAAAGTTTTATAACCTTACACCAAGCATACCAGCATCTGTGAGTGCATTGACTTTGATGAGCGCCATTTCTTGGGTAGTAGAAAGCATCCCAATTTTCCAGCTGTCCTGGCAACCTCACATTTCACCCCAGACACCTATCATGTGCCTCCAGCCATGCCTGATATTGGAAAGACTGCTCCTGGGGGGGGGGAGGTGTGGATCAACCTGATTATTCAGCATCTGCTATGCTTTTAGCACCACAGCTCCACTTCCTACATCTTTACCACCACTTGCACTGCCTGCAACTCCACCTTTGCATCCCCAGGCTGATTTCTGATCTAGTCCCATTGGCATTGATGTTAGACTTCCTGCTCGAGCAAGGAAAACTCCTTGAGAGTGGTGGAAGTTAAGTCCAGGGCAATTAATGCTTGAGGACAACAATGAGGATGATGAGAATGCCTATATTGCTGCTCTGTCCACCAAGGGTGGACTACCTAGGACTTACAAGGAGGCCTCATTGATAGGATGGTGACAAGTGAAAGAACCATTTGACAACATAGGGTGCCCTTCACTTGAAAATCTAAAGATCTGGCTTGCCAGTTTGAATAAGGATAGGATATCCTTCCCTACACTGGCAAGACTTTGGGTACTAAGGCCATAAATCCAATTCTTGGTGGCCCTTAAAACACACTCCACTACCACACCCTACTTTAAGGTGGGTGGTGATCAATCCAATAGTAGACTGCCAGGCAAACCACCTGGCTTCAATGCTGCAGAGAGTGGTGGTGGAAACTGTTCAAAGGTGCTAAAAGGGAAGGCACATGGGATATTAGGAGGTAACAGGTGTGGAAGCAAGCTAGTTACTTGGTGGGTCAACTCAGGGAGCTAGGGCTGGAGTCCACTGTGAGTAACCAAGTATATTAAGAAAGGTATAAAGATATACAGACTTGAAGTCCATTGTGAGTAACCAAGGAGAAGGAACTGTGGGTTCTATGATGTAAGTGTGCTTGTAGGTAAACAAGAACAAACAAGTGAGCCACAATGCAAATGGAAACACTATGGGCAGAGACACAACAACAAGTTAAAGTGATGGGGAAAAGTGAAGGGTAGGTATAATGAGCATGGCAATTACTTGGGCAAAGTTAGAAAATGAAGTAAGCACTAGTTAGTGCAGTATGAAGCTAAACTTATCAAGAGTGCGGAATCACCAAATCTAACATAGGGTTTTTGCTGGGGAGCCAGTGGTGGGAATGTCTCCATCCAAGATAATGCAAAGTCTTTGATCCCTGTAATGCTAGGATATCAAGTGAATAATTTCACAACAGAACATTACATTATTGGTTGGTTTGAAGGTTTCACAAAAGCACCAATGTTATGTTAGGATTAGTTAGATTTCACTAACTCTTATTGGTTAAGGTTCACAATGTTCTGTAGCAGCCTTGCCCACTTCTACTAATCAAGGGTCTGTGCATGCATCCCTGCCCCCCCCCTCACACACACACATCATGAATGCATATGTATTATATTTTTGCATCATATTTGCACAATCAAACAAATGCACCATATGTTGGGATCCAGAATGTGATTTCAACACCCATAATCCAAGGAAAAGAGCAGCCTTACTTTGTAAAGTGATATCCTACATAAGCAAAGGCATGAAGCATTGTATAGGAGAGGTCTGGATGAGAGCTAGGCAGGGCAGCATGATTTTCTTCCTGCTACCTCCAGTGACTGCTAGCTTATACAGAACTTCACTTGTGGTTTTCCTTTCTTTTCATTCCCTTGGCTTATCCTTCCTTATGTCCAAACCATTGCAAACCTTACTTGGCATTGATGCATGAACTGCCCTTCCAGCATTTAAGAATAAAAGACTCACCTTCACAGTAGATGGTAAAATGGAAGAGGAAGCCATACATAGAAAGCCTAAGAACCCTTAGGACTATCAACCACACCAGAAGTGTGTAAAACTAGGACATTCAGCATGACACAAATGCAGTGGAATTCTGGCAGCACTGTGAACAAGCAGAACATGATTTTGACCAATAGTACACTCACCAACTTGAAGAAGAAGAAGAAGTCAAAAAGGAGGAGAAAAAGAAATACAAGAAATAGTTATGCACTTATCCTGGACGGTCTTCCAACACAGCACTCCTTCTCCCATCACAACATGCGCTCACCAAGTTTTGGAAGGGAAGTCACATTCCCCTCTACCATTTATCAACAAAGGAATTCAGGAAACAGAAAAAGATGGCTCTGACAATATCTCCTCACCCTTGTTGAAACAGACAAGGATCTCACCTTTCAAATGAGTGCTTCAGTCAAAGCAAAGAAGTAGAAAGGCAAAGACATTGTTCTCATGCCATGGAGGAATTTGGGCAGGTTAACTACAGGATGCTCAACACCATGAGAAAGAAGGACTGGCCATAGAGGGCCATGAATGGAGACATGACCCAAGGGAATCCTGCAAATGCACTCCCTTCCTCTACCAAGGCAGGATATACAGGGACTATCACAACACCTTTGGGACATTGACATTTTCCACCTGTCACCTTAATGACTACCACCAAGAACTGCTCAACTATGTGTGTGCTGCCAAAATTGAAGCTGTGCAAATGGTCAGTATATGTTCTCTTTAGTCACAACCATGCATCTAACTAATTCCCTCTTTGCCTCCCCTCCTTCATCACTCTTCTATCATTCTACCTATAACCTAGCAACCATCCCAGGCTGATGCCACATGCAGGCATTCAATTCCATGTAAGTCACCATCAGAACACAGGCTCCTTCTGTCCTTGGACAAACCACTGGGCAATTTCCAGGAACCTTGTTGCAGCTTTATCATTCAAAACCACATATTTTGCATCCAATCTGGTTTATCAGATACAATCAAATCCACATGAGACAACACTTCACAATCCCATTGCGCATCCCACCACAATGTGTGTATACATACCACAATAACTGCATCATACCAAGTCAATGACCACTATTCACCCTTCTCAGATCAAACCCTAACCTCCAACTATTAGAAGATAACAGGTGTGGAAGCAAGCTAGTCATTTGCTGGGTCAACTCAGGGAGTTAGGACTGGAATTCACTTTGAGTCACCAAGTATATTGAGAGAGGTATAAAGGTATAGACACCTGGAGTCCACTGTGAGTAACCAAGGAGGAGGAACGGTGGGCTTCAGGATGTAGATGCGCTTGTAGGTAAATACAGGTAAACAAGTGAGCCACAATATAAATGGAAACACTACAAGTTCAAGCTCTGGTTGGGCAGAGACACAACAACAAGCTGAAGTGATGGGGAGAAGTGAAGGGTAGGTATAAGGAGCATGGGGAATCACTTGGATGAAGTTAGAAAATGAAATAAGCACTAGTCAGTGCAGTATGAAGTGAAACTTATCAAAAGTGTGGAATTACCACATCTAACACCAATGCTAAAACCCAAGGGCACATACTCATGGGCACCTAGCCACTTCAAGCAATCCGTTACCATGCTGTCCAAAGTGCATGCTGATATATCCCTACCCAAATGCCCCAGGTCCTTTCACACTAATACTCAAACACCCACATTCCCAAGCCACATCACATCCAAAACCTTATCATTCCTCTCCAGCCTTTTAATTTCTTATGAATAATTAGAACCTCCTAGTGGAGGAGTCTAAGGGTTTCATCCTGTTCAGGTATAGGAGTGACATGGACATAAATTTTGATGGGGACAACCAGGATTTGCTGCTCAGGGTGGTGGATAATTGATGAATACAGTACACATTGGGACCTCATGAGAGTATACCCCATTGAATGTCTTAACAAATAGCTTCTTGTACTGAAGCTTGCATATGACATTCCTTCCATATGGCTTCCCTCACATTACCACAATAGAATCGCCATGTTTGACATTATAATCCTGCTCAACTATAAATTGCAATATATTTAAAGGTGGTTGAAAGGTTACAGAACTAACTGCTACATTGATGCAATGGGAAGGAGGTACTGTGATACTGGATAATTCTTCAGCACCATGAAAGCTGTAGGTCAACATTCAAATTTCATGCCCAAGATGCACTGGATAGTCTCAACAATCTCAAACATCCCAATGTGAGGTCCTGAGATGATCCCAGTAGTGTTACCAATCATAATCACATTAGGTAATTCACCTGGAGAAGGGACTTGTGGTGTGACAATGATGTTGGGAATCAACATCTGCTGGTCATATACATACAATTCCAAAAGGAATGGGGGAGTTGGATCTGTGAAGTATGATGAATACTTGTCAGATCACTCTCTGTCTGGATCATAGACAATGCACACTGAATCTCTGGGAGCAATTGACTGCAATAGGAGGGAGATCATGGTGTTTGTGCCATCAAACAATTTCACATCCATCAACTTGTTTTTGTGATTCATGGACACCAAGAACCCTTGACAATTGTGGTGAACTGCATTGTCTAGCACAACACAATCACCTGGTTGCCAGAATTGCTGGTGGTATCAAGTCCTCAGAGGGTTGCAGGCATAAATGCTGGATTTATTGCTGAATAAATGTGCAACATTATTTGCTCAGGAGTGGCACCTGTACAAAAATTGCAGCTCAAACCCACCTAGGGAAGTCTCCTGTATGCCAGATGCTTCAGGAACTTGAGCCAGAGAAAACTAGGCTCCATGGTGGCCATCCTGCAAAACTTACCCCTATCAAAGGGCTATTGTCCAGCAAATCATTACTGGCAAAGCCAAAACTGCTGTTCATGCCACCAAATTCATCAATTCCATTATTAATGCTCCTGTTTGTCCTCAGACAGTGAGAAACACTCTCAAGGAAGCCTCTAGTTTCTAGGAATTATAAGAAGAGGAGGTAGCTTTTGATTAGCATTGGACTATGGAGGATTGGAAGAGGGTTATATGGTCAAATGAGATCAAAATCAATAGGATTGGGACAAATGGGCAGGAGCTGTGGAAAGAGAAAGGTGAAGAGCTGATTTCCAGAAAGGTCAAAGGTACAGTTAAGTTCAAAGGAGGCTCACTAATGGTATGGGGCTGCATAGGGTGGAATGGAGTGGGAGTTTTGAGTGAAGTGGAGGGAAAAATGGATGCTGAACAGTATGTGGCTATCTTGGAACCCCTTAGGGGTTGTTGGAAAGCATGAAAGTGTTAGATTTGGTGATTTCATTTTCTAACTTCACCCAAGTGTTTCTCCATGCTCATTATACGTAGGCTACCCTCCACTTCTCCCCATCACTTTATCTTGTTGTTGTATTTCTACCCAAGCAGAGCATGGACTTGTAGTATTTTCATTCACATGGTGGCTCACTTGTTTACTTTTATTTACCTACAAGCGCACTTATATCCTGGAGCCCACTGTTCCTCCTCCTTGGTTATTCACAGTGGACTCCAGGTATCAATATATTTGATTACTCACAGTGGACTCCAGTCCTAGCTCCCTGAGTCGACCCACCAAGTGACTAGCTTGCTTCCACACCTGTTACCTCCTAATAGGAAGAATCTGGAAAAAACTGTTGAATGAGTCTTCAGTTTGACATCATTGCCATTTCATCAGGTCCCAACAAATTGTTGGACTTAAAGTGTGCACTCTTCATAAGCTTTGTTGAATACTACACTAACTAGTGCTTACTTCACTTTTTAACTTCATTCAAGTGATTTCCTGTGTCCCTCATACCTACACTCCACTTCTCCCTATCACTTTAGCTTGTTGTTGTGTCTCTGCCCAAGCAAAGCTTGAACTTGGAGTGTTTCCATTCACACTACGGCTCACTTGTTTACCTTGGTTTACCTGCAACTGCACTACTTATGTACAATCAGAAAGTACTTTTAGAATGCATGAGAGGGACTATGGATGTGAAGTCTTGCTGAGAACACAAAGTCAGTAGCAACATTTATACTTGCTTGAAACAGTCATCTAAGAGAGTAGATCAATAATCAGGATGTGAGGTAATGAGTAAATACCTTGGTATATAGTGCATCATGGTATTATAATATTGCAACTGCCAGTGCCAACTTGGCTTGACTTGTTATGTTGGTTGCATTTTGATTACTCTCAGTACAAATGCTTTGAGTTATCCTTTCTCTGACTATGCTTCCTACTGGTTACAGGTGGTATTGACTACAGTGAGGCATGCTTGGTATCATTTCAAGTAGCATGGCATAGTAGTAGGTCATTGTGGAAAGAGAGAGGTTAGTGTGGGGCATATTCCCATCATAAATAGTGCATGTCTATTTGAAACTTTGTTGCCAATCATCCCCCACATTTGAGAGGATGTCTATTGGTGAATGTTCTTGCTGGATCTGGAGATGTCAGTGTCCTTGCATGGACTAGGGAGTCTGGCAGGTTCAACAGTTGTCTTCTCAATCCTCTCATCCCACCCTTGCAATCCACTATGTGCCCCTCCAGCCATGCCTGGAAATGAGAAGCTTGCTGTTGCTATTGTTCTGCAGGTGCCAGCTCCTGAAAGAGTTAATCAACCTGAGTATCACTTGCTACTTCTCCAACTATTAGATTTAGTGATTCTGCACTCTTGATAAGTTTTGCTGTATACCACACTAACTAGTGCTTACTTCACTTTCTAACTTTGTTCAAGTGATTCTCCATGCTCATTATACCTACCCTCTACCTCTTCCCATTACTGTAGCTTGTTGTTGTGTTTCTATTCAAGCAGAGCTTGGACTTGGAGTGTTTCTATTTGCACTATGGCTCACTTGTTTATCTTTGTCTACCTTCAAGTACACTAACATCCTGGAGTCTACTGTTACTCCTCCTTGGTTACTCACAGTGGACTTCAGTCCTAGCTTCCTGATGTTGCAGAGTGGAAACATCAAGATATTTGTCTTTCTACATATATTGGACATTTCTTATCATTACATTTTTGTGATTGCCATCTCTAAACAATCATTGCTTGTGATTCCATAGTCCTCAATATATTGCACCACATGACCTTCCACTCTCAACAAAGTGATGACTATTATGTGGTGAAAATGAACAACATAATCTCCTATTCTCAACATGGGGCAACTATTGTGTGGTAAAATCAATAATTTGATCCCATTCACATAATCTCCTGCCTTGACAAATGAGTAACTATCATTGTGCATTTTGTGTGCATTGGTACTTGCATTCACACAATAACAGGCCCTAATTACAGTAGTTAAATTTCCTCCACTAATTTTAAGCTTCATTGCCAGCATCTCCTATTATTGGTAAAGGGATGATAACCCTCACATTGTGTGCTGAAAATTAATGACTGGACCACATTATTATTCACACTGATATTTGCTATCATACAATGATGCATGATCCAAGCAATTCATTCTCTGAGAATAACATTCATGGCAAGTTTATTGTGTTGGAGATATCACAAAAAACACTCCTGAGTGTTATAAAGGGTGTGGGTGGATCAAACACATGGTGGTAGCTATGCTAACAATATATCTACAATGTGTTTTTACAATAGGGATTCCCCTTCACCATATCACCTGGCTGGATGACTAAATGGGGGATGAGATGAATGGGAGATGAGATGATACTATAAACTGTCTTGCAATAAACAAGCAAGAAAACCTGCTTGCAAATGGAGGTAAGCAACATGTGTGCACAATGAAAAGAAATCTGAGAACTGACCAATCACCAGGTGATCAAGATATGAAAGTATGAGACTGAAACTACCTTGAGGAGATATTAGTACTAGCAAGCCAGCATGCACTTTATAACCCCATTAGTGTGACCATGTGGATAACCTCCAAGGACAACATCTACATATGAGACCTTGTGCTTTAACATGGATCTTGAATACTCAGTTCTTTGACACTGGACTGAAAAGGCCAAAATAGTAAGTAGTAGCAGTAGTGCCATGGCATGAGGCTGATGACACTATTACAGGTGACTTTTGAGAAAGTGCTTATGAAATGAGTGGACATAGTGAGTGAAAGTACTTGTATGACAAATGATCTCACTCCTACTAGGATAGGCTTGTAGCTTGCAACTGGCACACATGAATGCCAGATCATGGTTTGGACATTCAACAATCATGTTCTTGTCCTATTCATCAACATTCAACTGGCAACAATAGTACCAAAGGGGATTGCTCTCATAAGTGAACAAAATCATCTATATGTTTGAGGGATGTACAATGATCAAATATGAGCAGGCAGCATTTGTTGTGAAGGTGTTGTTTATGAGTCTAACATTAGGCTCACTGTTTGAAGTGATGGGAGGGTAATAAAGACCACCAGCTTATTCACAGTCATGTAGGATACTATTATAGCCTGGCATGTTGACATTTTTGACAATTCCTTGGCAGCAATGTTATAATTCATAAGAAGAAATCAGTATTCTTGATTGACAATGTCATAAATAGATTTAGTCTACATCATGCATATCTCACCAAACCAAGCATCCCTAAGGTGAAGCAGGTCACATTCAGAGAAAAAGAGGCAATTGTTGTTGGGGGAGGTGAACATGATTCAGCTTATATATTTGATTGCAAGTAGGATATCTAACTGCAGTGTCTGCAACACAGGAAAGTAGGACTGATGCAAACTATAGCAGTACATATAAAAGGCTTGATATTGGTCTTTTTTGTGATTGGACAGTTAAAAATAAATATCTGTTTTAGTAGTGTCTTTCAGCCAATAACTGGCTTTTATAATTTCTATGGCAATATCTCAAAATTAAAGCAGATCACCTGCCATTGTTTAGGAGACATCCAGTGTTTAATCATTGCCATTAGCACCAATGTAGTACCTAGCAAGATTCTTGCCCCCCATTTGTGCTTTCATGAATTTTTGGTATCTTGCTCAATCCACTTACATTGACAAAAATGATCTAAAATCAATTTCAAATGCTCTAAATAAAATTCATGTCAAGAAGAATGTAATCTTTGCTGCCATTTATGGAAAGAACTTCCCTATGCCACCCCCTGACCTTATCATAGGTGAAAAAGAGTATCAAATAGAAAAAATCTTATGCCACTGCAGACCTTACAACAACTGCTTCTTCTTGATCCAATGAAAAGGATACTCCACAAAAGAAAACTCCTGGATTTTTGAATGTAACTTGAATAATATCAAGACCACCCTTTCAGACTATAAAAAACTTCCTCCTTTTATTTTCTCCTGTTAACTTTTTATCCACAAACATTTTTGACACCTTTGAATTTTCCATACCTACCATGACTTCTTTCTTCAAAGATCTTCCCATTATCTCTTCTCTTATTGAACCATTTCCTCTTGCTCCTTTCCCCATTGTAACCACCACTTCCTCCTATCATGGAATTTTCTCCATAGATGTACTCCTTTATGTTCACCACACCAGGGATGACTCCCCTAATGCTGATGACCTCACTTGACTTGTCAATTTCATGCATGAGTCTTGTTTGTCCACCACCATTAACACTTTCCTAAATATGGACTCCCCTCTCTATGCCATTTATCACAACTTTCTCTGAAACTCCTTCCTTGTCTAGTATACTAGACACATTTATGAGATCCAAAGAGATATGAAAGGGTATTTTCTAGTAACTCTTTATTAATTAAGCATGTTGGAATTCCTTACTGTTACCTTCACAAACTCACTTCTACTATCTTATTCCCTGCATTCTTTCACTCTGCCATATTTAAAGATCCTCAATCTGCCTCCTCTTCCCCCCCTCTCCTCTCAAAGAGGAAATCCTCCAAGCTATGGAATATACCTGGATTAGAGGAAGTCACTGAAACTTTTTTCCTGCCAATACTCATGCTAGATTCAATGCCTATTGGACTGGAGAAAATGGATGCTCCCCCCTTACTTCTACACATAGAATAATGATGTATTTTTCTCTTGTCGACACTTGGGACATACTGTATCATACCTGAAAGATGAAGATAAGTGGTACAATACTCATGCCATCATGCAAGACCATTAGTAACATGTTCAATATCCACTGCTAAATACCTGTCCAGTTTATGACTAAGATCTGCTGGTTTTGGAGGACTAGCAAGAAAGGGCATATCATCAAACATGTTTCCTTGCTTAAGTTGATAGTAAATGGTTGCATATTAATGAACTACCTACAGATGGCTCCTGATTACCTTGACATCTGAGTTGCACTCCTTCTTGGCTACATAAGAAGATTTGAATCTGTTGCAAACCAGTTTCTCAGCAGCTTGAATCCATTGTCTTCCCATTTTGCAAGCTTGAACCTATTGACCAAGTACAGATGGATTTTGAAAGAACTCCAGAAGGACAAGACTGGAGAATGCCAGTCAAGTATGCCTGATATATATACTATCTGGAGTATATACATGTTGTGCTACTATACAGTATCTATATATTAAGTTGAGACATATACATAAGGCAATGCAAGGCAGTGTGCACATTACCTATAGTATATAAATTAAAGATGACCATAGCCATAGATATAGCCATAGGCATGAGGTATGATGGTAATGGAAATAGGTATGGGTACATATTTGCATAGTCATATGTGTATGAGGCTATGATAAGGCATAGCTGAGGATGCCAAGGGGAATGAGAGGTGAGGGCAATGTATAGTAGTGTATATGTAGGAGACATAAGGTATGATAAAGGAATGACTTATAGATAGGGCAGGACATGACATGAGGCCAAGGATAGCCATGTGGCAGTGCAAAGTAGTATAAGCCAATATGAGGCTATGGTGATAAGCTAGGATGAGTCACAGTTTAGTCTAGAGGCAATGCAATGCTGTGGCATGGCAGTGTTGTGAGAAGTTATGGTAAATCATGAGAATCACAATGAGTCAGAGTAAGTCACAACAATAGTGAGCATAGCTATGATGTGTGTATGTTCATAAAGTATGACATGAGGCAATGGCTATGCATTGCTGTGTATATGCAAGGTAGTGCCAATGTGTCATGTGATGAGCATGGATGGAAAATGTCATGTGACTAAATAGTCACATTGATCTAGTTTCATGCATGCACATAGCAAATCAGTTACCTGAGGAGTGGAATTTCCACAGGGTCCTGTGTACCATATTCCTTGAAACTATAGGGAAAGATTGTACATAGCTTACTATTATTTTGATTTATTTTTATTTATCTGATTACTTAGCTAAGTGCTAGTGGGATGAAGTGATCATGTGACCCCTAGCTACCATGTGACCTTAGTCTGTACAGCCCTGCACAGCATACCCAGCCTCTTTGACAGAGTAATTCAAATTTGAACTCCTCTACTAAAAGTACTTCCCCTCAATATGCCTGGTTTTGTCAGCTTGTGCCTGAATTTGTAAGCCACCATTCCTTTGATTGGCTGGCATAGCCTCCTGTATTTATATATATAAAGAGGGGCATTTTGACCTACAAAGAGTATCTCATTTTCTATCCCAGATAATCTTATTTGATAAGAGATCCTTTGGGAAATCTAATAAGACCTAATAAGGCTAGGTACCCAGAGAGAAGTAAATAGGAGTTTAAAACTACTATTAGGCTGTTAGAACTTATATCTAAATAAAGGACAAGTACCTAAAACTATCCTTTTGAGAGAAAGTCCTTTTTTGGCAACAAAAGGCACCTGGTCCCTATTAGTAAGTAACCTAAGCATCCTGTAGTACTCCATATGGGCTGCACATTGCCTCTTTAAGCCAAACTTGCCAACTCCTTAGCTAAGACAATAAGATTAAGTTATAATAATTCTTTCAAGTCAACTACAGTAAATGTATTGCCAAGTTAACTACCAAGCAGTAACTGATCATCTCAACATTTCAACATCTCAGCATATTGCCAGATTACTCCACCATCTTAATAGCTTGACATTTCCACATCTTGCCATTTAGATGTTACATTCCTAGAACAATCTATTACCTTCAGATTAGCATTCTCTAAGTAAACTTTTGCTAGGGTCCATTAGAATGACCTACCTATAGGAGTCCTACTACATTCTGCCCAGACTCACTACCCTAAGGGATTAGCCTGAGTCTACATTTCTTAACTCTTACTTGAAGCTCCTTAATATATAAGAAGAGTGAGTTTGCTATAATTGGCTGAGTGACTAAGTGATCTGACAGACAATGTGGTCATTATTGAACAAAGTATATGGAGTTCAATAAGCAGTAGGAGCTGTTTAGTAAAATACTTTGTAGAAAATACAAAAAAAATAAAGGGAAAAAAATAAGGGAAAAATAGAAGCAAATATCAGCAGTTGTAACTCCATCTCACCAATTATTCTTTTTCACTTTGAATTCACAGATCAAGGACTTTGTCACAAGATTTATTGTATGCAAGAAGTATTATATATATCCTACCTCCTCTTTATAGTTGGACAGATCAAACTCCAGATCATTAACAATAACAGTGTTATTTGTGGCATTGTTACAGGTAATACAAAGAATGTATATACTTGTAAGTGATCTATTGATAAGTGCACTGCTTGCTAATCTTATCCATGACTTGAAATTCCTTTAGAACCTTTTGAAACACCTTTACAAGCATTGTGTCTGTATGTGACTATGCTCCCATCAGTGAGCAGTTTAATTGGATAAGTGAACATCCATACCTTTGCCATTTCAACAACAGTTAATGGCATCAATAGCAGTGATCCTTTGTGTTCAAAGTACATACAAAATATGACAAGCAAATGATGGTTTGGAGATGTCCATGCATCATTTGTAAAGCTTGATTTGCTGGTGTGCTTAATATAAATCATGAGTACTTCATAAAACTTGAGTATTTTGACTAGCTAACCTTCAATATTGTAGCAATCCTCTTGTGCATTCATGTGAACATATGATAAGTGTCATATGTGATTGTGAAAAAAAAATGTGTAGTAATTGGGCCACCCTATCTTCATCAGGAATAAAAAAGCATGATCATTGACAATTGTTAATGGCTGTAGATTCTTGGCCACCCATTGCATAATTTTAGCCTTGCAAAGCACTGTCAGTCTTGCCAATTCATATACCCATGCACCCACATGACATACCTGGTTTTCATGTGGTTATGTGATATATTTGAGTAAGTGAGTTGTTCTTTTGCTTTCCTCTCAAATGCTATTGTAATTATTCCAGTTTTCAGAATGCTGTCCACAATTGTGATGCATGCTTTATTTACATCCTTGAAGTCATCAGCAGTCCTCACAGCAGATTGCTCCAGCAATTTTTTTTAGCATGCTTGTATATGTTTCTGGTAGAATAAGCATCTCTGATGTCAAGATACTTGCAGATCATGATCTTGCAGTTCCACCTATTGCATTTGAATATATGTGAGCAGCAGTCATCAACTTTGTCAATGGTGGACTTGACTTCAAAAAATCCATAGATTGGTAATTTCTAGTCTTTTATGTAATGTGCTATGGCTAATCTTAGCATGTATGATAGTGGTATTGTGTAGGTGCTCACCAAGTTCTTCCTTTGGAGTTTCTTCTAGTGTTTCAGAATTTTTGGCATCTGTTATAGTGGCTGATGTCTTGTGTCCATTCAAAGCTCCAGCCACTTCTACCTCTGACTTAGAGTTGATATGAGCAGGCTGATATACTATAATACAGCATTAGTTGGCCTCTCTGGCTGCTCTGGGTTGCTGATATATTGTACCTTGGCCTGGTGGTCTTTTTCTTGTCCCTTTCATATCTTACAGATGCTAATATGCAATTATCCTATTTGCCACAGTATGTAGACTCTATACTGTTGTCTGTTGTAGATAGTGATGAAATGAACATTGTTTCTATGCTCTTCTACATCCTATGTGATGGTTGTGAGAATCATAATATAAAGGAAAGAGGAAAAATGCATGCACAACAAGAGGATGCAGAAATATGACTCCTTGACTCTGGAGCTTTTGCTTATCTCACCAATAACTTTGACACATTCATCAAGTATCAGGCATATATTAAATTGCATTACATGCACACTGCAAATGGCAAAGTGCCAGTGCTAGATGAAGGCAGTGTTCTTATTTGTTATGAGGAAAATGTTGTGTGTTTATCACCAACTATCTATATGCCAGACTGTTTTATAAATCTCATCTCACTTGGCATACTGTACTCTTTAAGGACAATTGCTCCTCTGCATAGAGTGCTCAAGGCTTCATGCACATTATAGATGACTGCAACAAGTGTGACCTGATCAGTTTCCACTTCTATGAAAACAATACAATATACTGGGTGAGAGCCCCTATTGTTCATGATCACATCAGAGCAAATATCAACATGATTGCTGTGAGAGAGCCATGGGAAAGGAATATACCACTGTAGAAACCTATGAATCTCTACAGCGATTCATACTAAAAATATCTTATTAGTCAATCCACCCCTTCCATGCTGGAAATACCCAATGTTCCTGGTACTATGACTTGATTTCCCCACTCATTTAGAGGATGTTGTCAAATGTATACTCTGGGATGGAGGAGATGCTATGGTTTTATACCTATGTGCAAGAACAGTACCCCTCAACAAAAGATCTAACAAGCCTAACTATTAAGAATGGTCTTACAAAGATTCTCTTACACTTACCTGAATCTGAGCAAAGAAATGGTTCAAAGCATGGAGAATAGAACTAGACATGCTGAAACAATGCAAAGTCTTTGGGGTCTCAGACCCAAAAGGTCATCAAGAATCACTGGGTTTTTGATGAAAGATCCAATGGCAATAAATGTGCCTAACTAGTAGCAAAGGGTTTCTCACAAGTCAAAGACTTTGATTTCAATTAGATCTTTAGCTCAGTTCTCTGATTACTCCATGCTCTATATGGGCTTAAACAAGCAGGCTTACATAGCTTGGTGAAACAAGTTTAATCAATCTATGAGAGAACTAGGCTTTGAGCAATTAAAAACAGATGCTGGCCTCTTTATATAGAAAGAAGCAAATCAAATCATTATAGCTATAATCTATGTAGATGATGCTCTCTTCTGTGACCCCTCAAAAGCCCTTGTCAAAAGAGTCAAGGCTACCTTTATGAAAAGGTGGGAATGCTACAATTTTGAGGATGCATATGAATTCCTCCAAATGAATATTCATCAAAGCAATCGCTGGTTACATATTGACCAGTGTAAATATTTTGAAAAAGTACTGGAGTGATGTGGTATGATCAATGCAAAATTTGCCCATGTACCTTTACTTTAGGGTTATCAACATGAGAAGAATACAACCCCTGTCAATACAGAACTTTGGACCTGATTCCAAATAGTAATTGGCTTGTTATTATACTTAATGCTCAGTACTCAGCCAGATATTGCTTATGTGGTCACATAAATGGCATGTCAATCTGCCAATCCATCACAAGAGCACTTGGATAAGGCTCTGTATATTTGCTATTACCTACTCAGCACTTGCAATTATTCACTTGTGTAAAATAGTACTTCCAGATGTGATATTACCACCTGCACTAACTCCAATTGGGGAGCAGATTTGCAAACCTGCCACTCCCAAATAGGATTTTAGTTGAAATTGGCAAATGGTGTTTTCCTTTGAGATTTACATTTACAAAAAACTACAGCCCTCTGTTCTACGGAGGCTGAATATATGACTTTGAGCAACTACTCTCACCAGATCATATGGGTCAAACAAATGTTTGAGCAATTAAAGTTCCATTTCAAATCCATTCCCATTTGTGGTGATAATTAGGGTTCCATTTTTATAGCTAACAATCCCATCACTGAACATCACACCAAATACATATCTATTTGCTACCATTTTGTATGTGATGCTGTAACTGATCAGCATGTAGAGATCTGCTATATGAAAGGAACTGATGATCCCACCGATATGTTCACAAAGAACCTTAGATATGTCAAATTTGAGTAGTGTAGATCTCAAATCAGTCTAGATATTAAATCTGCAATTAGCAGGACTAATTAGCAATATACACAACTACCACCTTATGCTTATATAATTACCATGCACTTAGCAAGGAAGAGTGTTGAACAAACTTATATCATATGGTAGTAGTTCATTTATAGTAGTTAGTTCACATGCACTTCATGTAGCATATATAGCTTTTGGACTCAGTCATCTGAGTTCTAATTAACTCCTGACCAGCAACCACTATCATCTCTAAATTACCTACCATAGCAAATAAGTGAAATAACTGCATACTGCATGCTTTCAACACATCTATAGTCATGTACTAGCAACTTGAAGGATGTCTTATGCAATTTGAACTGACTAGAGTGTGCTTTAGTCAGTTATAGTCAAGATATAGCTATAACTGACTTTGGCAGTTTGTAGAGCCGAGTTGAGTCATGTGGCAGTCATTTGCCAAAAAAAGTTAGCCAAGCTGAGCTAAGCCAAGTTGCAGCAACACTAAAAAGAAGTAGTGTTACTTGATCATCAATTAGATACTTCACAATATTCACGATAGCATTGATATATACCACCTGAAACATACATGAATCTTGTGATGGATAGTACAAATTGTCAATAATCAATGTAATTGCCACCAACCATATCTGGCTCTTCAAAATTGATTCTTCATACATCAAAAATACTTGGATGTAAAAGTTATATGTGAGGTCTTCAAACCTGGATTTGCACTTGAATAGGATTTGAGTAGCAAGGAAGAAAGAAGGGAGGGTGAACTCAGGCACATTGACTTTAGTTACAAGGATGGAGGTGCATTATGATTAGTGATTTCATATGAAATAAGTCCAATATTCCAGACTTTATATACTTATATTGAATCATGAGAGTTTCTTAGCTTGATCATATATTCCTAACATTGGCTCATACAATGGTAACATTAGTTACAAGTTTTATACAACCTTACATGACTATACATATAAGGTTATGTTAAATTCAACAAATTTTGTAATATGTCTTTGATTTGTGAAGATGTAGTAAGCTTTGTCACATTTTGTTTTTGTGACTTTGCTCCTTTAGATATAGCTCTACTCCACTTTGCGTCAAATCAAGTTAAATATTATTTGCCATGGGCCATCCAGATGCATGTATGAATTCACACACTAGTATTTGGGGTTGTCATCCCACCAGGCATTTATGTCCTCTATTTTCTTCATACCCCCATAAAGGCAGAATGAGGGGAGGTGGATGAACCTTGAATCTCCTAAATGAAATAGTCTTGCAACCCTGTATATCATAAACAAATGTAATTGTACACATGTCTTTGGTGGGCCACACTGGGCCTGCAAGCAACAGTGCAAGCATAAATCAACAGGTAGCCATGCCCATTGTGGGAATTTCATCATGCAGAATCAGTGGTGATGAGGTCATCTTTCCCATGCTCATTGTTGCCCACAATCCAGTGATAGTAGAGAGTTGGTAATGGTTTGTTGAATTCATCTTAGCCTCAATCAAAGATAAGGCTGGGGCTACATTGTGGTAGTACCCATCATGGCTGATAGAGATCTCAATCAGATGTTTAGGGAAGGATCCAGAAACAACTGAATCCTGGATAGGATCTGTTGAGCTTTTGGAATGATGAGGATACAACTCATGCACAATGTTGACCTGATGTGCTTTAGCATCACCTTGCATTAGCATCACCTTGGGCCATCATTCAGCAAGATCAAATGGATACATCTTTTGAAAGACCCCTGGAAGCTTCTTTGGGCTATACATGTTCTTATTTGTGATTGGAGTAGCAGTCGTAATAGTATTATCACCTGGCCTGTCAAACAACCTATCTTAGCATATTGTCAACTCCTTTTATCAAACAGCACCACTGCACAGGTAGTGCTTGGCACCCTGTGGTGACTGCATTGAACACCAGATTTGAGGCTGTCATAAGACTGGTCTGTGTGTTCCACCCATATCACCATGATCTTTGACTGCCAGCACTTTCACTTTGCATGTCATCACTGTGGCCCACCTGTGCTAAACTTAACAAGCTGCTGCCATGGCTCTTTCTTGTTTCCTGATGTGGGACTATGAAAGCTCTTGCAGCAGTTGCATATTGCTTTCATTTTGAGGTGGTTACTGGGAAAAAACAGATTAGAGAGACGAGTTGGATGTGTTATAATGAGGCACATACATATGTATTGATTTTTTGTATCCTTAGTTTGCTATTCTTGCCACACTCTCCCAGGATGAGGAAAAGAGAGATATTGCCATTGATTGTTACTGGCATTATGGTTGACTCAACCTGGTCTGTCATGATGGGGGGTGTAGAGGGGCACAGCAAAGGTGCTTGCAGCACCCATGGTGTCCATGCTGCAACCACCATTGTGAGGCTGCTCACAGGCCAGGAAAGTGCTGTTGTGCCCACCTTCTTCATGGTCACCATTCATTATATCTGTCTCCATTGCACGACTGCAGAGGCTGGTGCCTTCAAAATAGCTGGTCATCTTTAGGAAACTGCTGTCAGAAAAAAAAATGGCATCAATATAGTATATGAGGTCCTGACTTGAGCATATGGTATTGGCAAAAACCAATTGTTACTCACTCAGGCTTAGTCCAGAGAGATGGTGGGGGAAAGTTATTTGAATGGATGAGAGATGGCTGATCTGATGAAAGGAAGGCCAATAAAAACTATGAATAGTACAATGATTGCGGTCTTCATGTCTGAGATCCCAGCAGCTATATTGACAGCAGTGACATTTGCTATTATTGCAGACAAGGCTGTTGTGGCAGTTGCCCAGATGGTGGTGACATTCATGGACATGCCAGTATCTGGTGGAGTTATTGATGTTGAGACTACATCCTAAAGAGAATCGTGCCAGGAACTTGGATCCAACTCCATCCTATCATGAGGACAAGGCAAGCAAGGGTAGAAGGAATGGCAAGATGGCTCAGATCATTAGCAGCAGTAGTAATTGTTGAATTGCCTGTCTGGAGAGCTACAACAAGCTTTTGAGCTTGAGTGTGAATAGAGGCTGGTGCAACTGGAGATGGGTGGGAGAGGGGCTGGGAGTGGATGTCATGATGATTATGGACAGGAAAACAGATGGGACTATCAAAGGTGATCTCAGCCCTGATTTTGATCATCATTGTTAGATCAGTAATTATGTCAGGAACTTAAAGAATAAAAAGGAAATTAGAACAATAGATCAACACTGGTCAAACTCTGGTTTGATCGATGAAAAAGAAAGAAAGAAGGAATGGTAAAAAAAGAGCTCATACTTTTGGTTCCTCCTAGCCTCAATCAATGAATGGGAAAGTGGGACCAGAGTCAGAGAAATAAATAACAAGGAATCTATAAGAGAAGAAAAAGGAAAAAAAAAATCTTTGGACTAGAAAGAGCCCCAGCTCCTTGGAGTTCAGCACTTAAGCACCACTGAGCAGTTGAGGTTAGCATCTTATGCCAACAATCAACTCCTCATCTTTGTTGTCATTTGAATAACATAAGTGGCAGAGGATGAGACCATCATGGAGACTTGGCATTAATGTTGAGTTCTGCCATTCTGGTCATGAAAGTGTGATAAGATGGGGTCCTACTGGCTGAGAAGTTGCATAGAAGTTTCTACACCAATATCTGATCCACCTGTCATTGCAACAAATGGATGCAAGTCCAGGATAAATCGGGTGGATTATCCAGACAGTAATCTGATCCTATTATGTCAATGTCTGCTAAAGAGGAAGAGAGCCTAAAGAGGCCAGGATGATATAGTCACACATCTTACACCTTATGCTATTCATTTCCAGATCTGTAATTCCTTCATACACCATTGAATCAATATTATGACTTCTCATAAAATATGATCATCCATTCTCATGTCCAACTTGAATGGACATACTTTCAAGCTTGGGTACTTGTTTTCCTTGCATATTCTTGATGCCCAGTTGCTTAATTATTTGCTAATGTATAGCAGCCTTAACAGCTTTATTTTAAAAAGTGAAGCAGACAAAGTGACTCTTTTTTAATGATCTATCATGCTCATTAATACTTTGTCTCAGTTTATCCCAATCCTTCTCAATTACTCATTTATTTCATACCCTCAGCTGCACTTTGCACCTGATATCCTATTTTAAGCCTATTGTATCTCTATGTAGAGCAGTTTTGGAGTAAGAGGATTTGACACTACTTTGTTTGAGTGCTTCATGATCATGTATCACCTTGTATTCTTTGGAACTGCAATCATTGACATTTCGAGTTCAATGATTATGTACAAGCTGAAACAGATACCCTTTGTTCCTATGTGGATTCAACATATGAATTCAGATCTACACTGGATGTGAATTATAGGATATTATTAATATGATTAGTGACAGTTCTGGAATGCTACTAACTGCTTTCATACTTAAAGCCCACCTCCTAGCCAGCTCCTTGGCTGCTAGAGGATGTGTGAGCAACTCATTTTATGGCATTGGCAAATAGGACATCAAATGTTCAGTCAACCTATCTTATATTGGTCAATGTCCAGGATGATCCTGCAGACCTCACACAAAACATGGAGTGGATATAAGGCCTGCTTGCAACAAATATAGCAGTTCTGGCATAGGATTGGGCACTACAGATGAAAGTAGAGCTAACTGCAGACACTTTTTGCTGCCTTGCTTTCCTATCAGCCAGTCTGTCCAGCAGCAAGATGAGCATCTGCCTATATGAACTGGAATAGCTTGTCAAATGCATGCAAGTGGGAGAACATATTTGTGCAAAACCAAGAAGTTAGAATATGCAATGATCATCTTTTCAAAAGGATTCTGAAAGATTGTATATTGACATCAGCAGACGAAAATCCACATTTAAATTGCCTCAACCTCCCAGTACCTATATATTCCCACATTTGTACTTCACATAATGGCTGCCCATTCATACTTGGTTGATTAAAGCTCTATACTTG
>JBBPRB010000007.1:0-66012 GCA_038092815.1 Hortiboletus rubellus
TGATATTGCTGTCTTGTAATGGTCATATCTCCGCACCCTGTGAACCAAATCACGTGACATAGGGGACGATCTTGTAGCCAAGAGTATGGACTATTTATAACTCCACCAAAGCTAAGTGTGATTCCCACGCTCAACACCTTGCCTTTGACATTTGCAGACTAGCTGGATAAGATTAATCTTAATCATCCATAAAAAATTGACCTGAAGGTTGTGTGCCTGAAGACATGTGCATCATTGTACAAGGGTCTGATCTTGAAACATGCCAAATTGCTCATTCATAAGTTATTGCATGTCCAAAGCCCATGCATCCACATCATATGTGAAAGCTTCTCAGCATACTACTGCTAGTTTTGCAACAAGTCATTCACTTGCTAAGAAGGAGTCATATATGGACTGAAATAGTATCCCCAATTCTTGTACATGGATTTCTCAGGTGGAACTTTGTTACAATTACAATTATTATTGACCCAAGGAGGTATCAACAGTACCCCACTGCTAGCAGCTTTGAAGATGTCAAAAGGTGGCATTTGTTGACACATCTATATAACATGGCAGTTGTTGCAGTAATAGATTCTTGGGAGGCAAAAACAAAGAGTTGGTTGAGATGATGCAGGGATGAGGTACTCTGCCTAGAATCTAAACTGAAAGGGATCCATACTGTACATGCTGATTGCAGGTGAGACTTGCTGGAGATTAGATAGGAAAAGAAAGTCCAAGCAGATGATTGCCTGGCTGATAGCAATACCTAACCCCAATCCAGTATGTGAAGTATATTGCAATTATCCATGGAAATTCCACTTAGCAATAGTCAGACAAAATTATGTACATATCTTTGACTACAAATTGATCCTTGGGTCATGTGATTTGACCTAGTGGCTATAGAGATATGTCTATTTTATGATAATAAATCCATTACAACAGTTTGTTTACTTTGAATATGAAGTGGGTATTCCAGATACATATGTAGCCATCTTTTGCCTTAAGCACTGCCTAAACTCTCCTAGGCATACTTTCAATCAATTTTTGACACAGTTTAGATTAGGAGACTATGCAAGCTACACTATGGTCCCAGATTCTTACTCCTTTAGCTACCACTTTTTTTCCCTGCAAATATGCTTGGGATCATTGTCCTACTGAAAGATAATGCTGAAAGAATCAAGATCATAATACTAAAGGATATTTAGCAGCTTGCCCTTCAAAATCTTAAGGTATAGATCCCTATTTATCTTACCATTAATTTTAGCAGCATAGCCAACCTTCTGCCAAGTTATATACTTCACTCCCCTACCCCCTTTTCTGGCCTAGAACTAGTGATTTCAACCTTCCAGTCACCTTCAGGCCATTTACCATCTTTACAACTTGAGCCCACTATAAGAGATTTACAAATGGATTTTAAAAAAAGTCTATGGCCAACTATCCAATGTTGGGAGCTTGAAATTTTACTCAAGCATTTTAGAAATTTGCAGATTGACAGAGGAGACTTACTCCTACTCTAACTGGTCCCCCTTTAAGATATCAATCACAATTATACTAATCTCCCTGACTTATGAGGGTTTGCTTTTAGTCCATTGTTAGACAGTGACCCTGATCCTTCAGCCACCTCAGCCACCAGTGATTCCAACTGGCTCAATATCTTTCAATTCCTCCCCTCTATTCTTCCATCACCTGATACACCATTTTTGGCCACCCTGGGCACCTCCATCAGTAGCACCACTTCTTTCAGCTCAGATCCAAAACATTTACCCAACAGACACAACCTAAGCAACCTCATACTAGAAGCATATATCCACTCAACTCTATCACAACAGTCAAGGGAATCTCTTATAGTGCTTAGGGGAAAACACCAAAAAAACTAAACTGGAGTTCTCTGATGCTGGCATCAAGCCTGAAGTACCTACTGGAGGAATGTACATGTTGTTACCATATCCAACAATCCAGGAACAAAAGGAAAAAGGACATGAGATGAAATAAAAGTGAAATGCATAAGGCCAATACATAGTGTGGTAGAATGGAAACACATGAGTAAAACACATATACCAAAGAATGGAAAAAAAGTATGATTGAACACTTCTATGAAAAGATGAAACAGAGATCTGAAACAGAAATGGGAAATGGGAAAGATAAGAAGTCTCATGCTTGAAATAGAGTGAAGAGGTGGGGCAATTATGACACATGGAGATGGGGATGAGTGATAAGATCGTCTGTTGTTAAACATAGAAAACATCAAATCCAATGAACATAAGGGGATGGAAATATATCAATCCTAACACTACCCCCCTTCTAGGGATTGACTTCCAGGCAATTCAAGAGTAGTGACCTGCACTTAGTATAACTCATATATTGATTAAATAACTTCTTGAACTGGACAAAGATCATGGACAGTTTTCATGGGATCTTTAGGTGAAGAATGCGAAATTCGTGGATGGTATTCTAAGTGCCAGAATGATTTTTGAATGGTTCCCATACATAATTTGTCTCTTCAAAGCCTCTCCAATGTACCAGATATTCAAGGTAGTATCCCATCAATTAGGAATCAATCAAATAATCTACTTTATGAACTTCTTCATTATTCTTAGTAATATTGACCAGGCTGGCCTGAATGACAGTTTGACCAGGCAACCATTCCTTGTAAGGTTTGATATAAGAGATGTTCACAATGTCATGAATTTTCATTCCCTTGGGAAGTCTAAGCTTAACCACATTGGGGCTCATGAATTCTAGAATAGAAAAGGGGCTAGCCACCATTCTGTTAACTTCTTGGATTGGCATGTCAAATGCAAGTTATTTGTGGCTAACCAGATCTTATCTCTGACTTGATACTATGAAGCTTCAGACTGATGTTTGGTTGCTTAAGCGTTCATTCACTCTGGGGATGCCTTCAAATTATTTTCTGTTTCCTCTAAAATTTTGCTCATCAAATTGGCAAACTCCATAGTGGCTGGCACTTTGGTGACATATTGTTCCACATTCATATGGGAGACATATGAACATGTGACTTCAAAAGGGGTTTTCTTTGAAGATGCTGGGATCTTCAAATTATATAAGAATTGGACAATTGGAAGCTAGTTTGACCATTTTTTCTACTTTTCAGCATAGAACATGCAGAAATACTGCTGGAGATCATAATTAATACACTCTGTTTACCCATCTGTCTGTGGGTGGTGTGTAGTGGAGAAGTTAAATTTAATTCCAAGGTATTTGCAAACATTTTACATAACTTGAAAAGAGAATTATAGACCATGATTCTCTCAAATGTGGTGTAAATATAATTTAGCTGTTTTCACCACCATGACTATTTTGTTGCATGGAATAAATACAGTTTCTTTGGAGAATCAGTCTACAATCACAAGAATGGAGTTGAAGCCACCAGAGGAGAAAAAATCAGTAGTAAAATCAGTGAAGATGTTCTACCAGGGAGCTTCTAAAATAGGAAGAGGAATTAATATGTCTACCAGGGCTTTGTTACTTCCTTTTATGTATGCACAACAATTGCATTGAGTGATATAATATTTGACATAAAAGATTATGTTGGGCCACTAGTAACTTCTCCCGAAAAGCTTTATGGTCTTTTCATAACCAGAGTAACCAGTGACTGATGAATCATGACATGACTGCATAATAGATACGTGAATGAATTTGTCATTAGAAATGAAAACTTTTTCTTCTTAAATATGTAACACTTCATCAACATGACATACTCCATGTTTCTTACATAGTTCCTTAACTTCACTCTTTTGAGCATGTGTAATTTTCTCATAATAGAGTGTAAGATTTGTTAACCTTCATTGTGGATTGCAACCGGTAGAATCCATATCCACTCTGGCACAATCATCATGATTCCTTCATTGTCATGTTTTATACCAATTATGTGATCTTTCCTCCTAGAAAGTACATCAGCTTTAATGTTAGTGGTGCCAGGCTTGTAGATGTAAACTCTAAGAAAAAGAAAAGGAGGATGTAACTATGTCATGAAGCAAAGGTAGTAACATACAAGACATGTGTCAAATGAACGTCAATAATAAGCAAATATAATAAAGTGATCAATTGAAAGAGAATAAGGTTAGTCTGGAGCAAAGTGGATTAAATAGTTCGAGCTATGGTAGTCCTACATAGGACTAATCCAGGACTAATGTCAAATTAACAACACTTGAAGTGGACTAATGGTGATGTGAATGGAAATCATCAGAGAGTCATGAATGAGTGGTATACCACTGTAGAGATCTATGGATCTCTATTGTATTCTAGAGTTGATATCAGAGTTCGAATTCTAACAATATATTCAAACTCACACTTTCAAAGAGTTCTCTACCATGGCTATGCATACTACTCATTTCCATACTCACACCCTTATCAGCACCAACAATTCCCCCAGATTTAACCTTCTCATTACTTTGGGAATAGTCATCAAGATTCAGAACTCATTGACCAATTATAAAGCTTCTCCACTTATCACACCTCTACCTCAGTTTCAACATCACACCCTCACCTCCTCTCTCCAACTCTAGGCATACTCATTGAAGTCCTAGAGGATGACAACAAGCAATTACTTTATACTCCTCTCAATAAACTAGATTTTTTGGAAGGCTTTACAGATGGTCCAAACAGCAATGATCCAAATGACCCAAACAATCCTAGTGAGGATTACTTCTCTGAACCATATGAATCATATGATTCAAACCTCAATAACAATAAATACATCCTGTGACATATCCTCATCCAGTTAGTGAATGTTATTCAAAACCTTACTTGTTTTACTTGTCATCTTGCCTCTGACTCTACCCCTCACAGTGAAGTCTGAGAGCCTGATCAGTTTCACAAGACAGAATCCTACAAACTCCAAGTTTTCATAGTGTAATGCAAATTAAACTTTCAAGATTGTTCCAAGGCCTTCAGCACAGACTATACTAAAATAACATTTACATAGTCCTATCTGAAAGATATGGCACTGGAGTGGTTTGAATTGGATCTTCTTCAAATGGAAGGTCCTGATCAATGTTCCCTCTGGATAGACAAGGACAAAGAGTTTATTCTTGAACTCCAAGCTAATTTCAGTCTGCACAACCCTGTTGGAGATGTGAAGCACCAACTTAATCACCTGTCCTTGAAGGATGGTCAGTATATTAATAGATATGTGGTCAAGTTTAACAGGATAGCTTTGCAAGTCTAAGGTTGTGAAGAAAGTGTCCTCCAGTGCCACTTCTACAACAGCCTGCCAGATCATACCATGCCAACCCCTAGCATACTTCAGCCCTTCAGGCACAACTTCGCTCCTCAGGAGAAATCTCTGATCTGTTCTTTATTAATATAAATCTCCATTCCTCTGGACTTCTATATTCTGACTAATCTTCTCTGACACTTTCTACTTATGATACTTTTTTATTCAGTACTTAGTTTAGCTCTGATTCTTAGATACCTCCAACTTGTCCATGCACACTTCTAGCATTTATCTCATCAGAGCACAGCACTAGCTTTCTTATTCTTCAACCTCCGTCTTAGTCATCTGATTATTAATACTGTACTCCTCCTCCATATATATACTCTTAGATACTCTGTATACAGTAGCTTGGTTATTGACAAGAACAAACTCCTGTTTCTTCTTCTCACTATCTCCGTTTCACTCCAAAATATATGATATGAATGACAGCAAGGGCACAGTATATAAGCAGAAGTCAACAGTCCTATTCTGCCTACACAAATTCTGGAGTTCCAAAGTTCCTTAGGAGTTGCATGGTTCTAACACAACCCCAAGTTGTGTATGTTTCACAATTCTTCTGGACATCTAGTCAAAAAATGCCCAAAGTCCACTTTTAAGGCATCCATGGCCTGTGCTGTGACAACTATTCTGAAAGTCAGACTAAATGTCTCCATTTCAAAGACAAAAAAAATAGAATGTAACCTCCATGACTTTACACAATCTGAAGGTTGTGTTGAATCCACCTATACACTCAAGAAGATCCATCTCAACATATCTGCTTTTTTAGACTCCAAGTTGCTTATGCCCTCCATCTCTTTAGTGTCTTATGACATTCCCCATTTTCCATGCTTGTAGACTCTGAATTCTTTGACTATTTTATCAATACATCCATTGTTAATAAACATAACCTTTCCATCTACTCCATCTCCCCACTACAACTCCAACTTTTCAACAGAACTATGAATTTCACCATAACTCGGGCCATCTACCTCTCTGTTTGCCTCAAAACTGGTGATATCACTCTGACAACATTATATGTCACTTGCTGGATGAATCTTGTTTCCTTGTTTTAGAACATAACTGGCTCATCCACTACAATCTATTGATTGATTGAATTATAAGCAGTATCTTGTTCTGTTCACCTGGACAAAACATGCCAGCATTTTCAAGCTCATCTCCATAGCCTTCAGTCTTGCCACCTCCAGCTAATTCTGCATCCTTTGATCTATCATGTTTCTCTGATTACAAGGCTCTATTCATTACATTTATTAGTTTGTCTGCATTCACATTGGCTTGTCGCCTTCAGGGCTCTGTATAATTTAGCCTACACCTCCACACTAAAGAGAGTGAACTCTATGCCACTTCCACCACTTTGACTATGTTGATTTGTCTGGCATTCCTCCAGACTATCATAATTTGAGAGACATTTTCAACAAGAGCAAGGCCTTCCAGCTTGCTCTGCATCATAAATATGATCTAAAGATTGACTTGGAAAAAGGAACTATTCCTCCTTTAGGTACTACATACTCCCTCTCCATCTCCAGGCTTGAGTTCTTTCAAACATTCCTTGATGAGCACCTCACAATGAAGTTCATTCACCCCTCCTCCTCCACTCACACTGCTTTGATTTTCTTTATCTGCAAGAAGGATGGGTCACTCCATCTCTATAGTACATGGACTTTCAAGACCTCAACAAGATTACAAAAGAAGACTGCTACCCCCTGCCCCATATTTCAAACCTTTTAGATGCTCTGAGCTACATGAAAGTTTACAGCAAAATTGACCTCCAGTATGCCTATCATCTGGTTTATATTTCCAATGGCAATGAATGAAAGATGTTCTTCCAGACATGCTATGGCTCCTACAAATGACTTGTCATGCCATTTGATTTAACCAATGCCTGCACAGTATTCCAATGGTTCATTAATACAATTTTTGCTAATCTTCTAGATATTGCATCATAGTCTACTTGGATGACATTTTAATTTACTTTGTGGACATGGCCTTCCATAAAAAGCATATCCAGGAGGTCCTCTGAAGACTTTGCAAGCATGGATTTTATGTATGCTAAAGTGTTCAAATACAAATTCCACACCAACTCTACCAAGTACCTCAGGTACTAATTGTTGCCCTTCAAGCTTACTATGTTCCTGGAGAAGGTTCAGAATATTCAAAATTGGCTCAAACCTCACAAAGTCAAGGATATTCAGTCTTTGCTAGGGTTTGCAAATTTCTATTGTTGTTTCATTGATAATTACTCCAATATTATCACTTCTTTAATCCACCTTACCTATGAAAGAACTCTATGGCATTTTTCTAACTCCTATCACTCTGCTTTCTGAAAACTCAAGTATGCCTTCACCACTGCTCCAATCCTAACTCACTGGATATCAGACACTCTAATGATCATGGAAACTGACACATTGGATTATGTCATTACTGGAGTCTTCTCCATCCAATATTCCAACAATGAAATGTGTTCCATTGCTTTATATTCTCAAACACTGTTTGCTTTGTAGCTTAACTATGATACTTATGATAAAGAGTTACTCACTGTAGAGACTGGTGTGTCTCTGTGGTTATATCCCCTTTCTCAGACACATTCTATTGTCTCCCCATTGCTCTGATATCACCCTCCGGACCTTCCCCACCTAGACTGGACACTTCTGCCAAGACCAGTTCATGAACTATTAGTCTGGACACCTCAATCTAGCGTGGCCGACATGGACTTCTACTTATACTTCATTACATCAGTCTGTTCCTTTCAATCTTATCTTATCAACATTTCCTATCATTCTGATCTCTTACTTATGTCCTTCGTACCATCAAAGACCAATCAGGCCTTTCAGGCCCAACAGCTTTTCTTTTTAATTTTAACTTCTGTCATTTAGAGTTTTAATCTGTTTCCTTCCATTTTGTTTCATTTCTTCTTTCCTTGGCATGTATTACTCTATTGGTTGTAGTGCAAGTCCCAGGAATGTCCGGACTATAAAGCCATATACCTTAGAGTTAAAAAACACTTTTGGTTGGATTCACAAACTGCTTGAACCTCTTGTCACCACTGTACCATCACTGTTACTGTCCACCATCACTGCTCACCATGATCTCAATGTTTCCCTGTCATCTTCTACCTCTCTTTGGACTCCTGGACTTCCTGCATTTCTCTCAGACATCTTCTGGACTAGTGTCAGACTAGTTGAGTATGTCCCTGGACTTCTATCTTTTACTCACCTGTTTTACAGCGTCCCTTTGGAGGTGAATATACTCACTCTCCTATCACCTTTTCTAGCCTGGAACTAGTGGTTCCCACCTCCTAGTCTCCCTCAGGCCTCTTATCATCTTTATAACTGGAACCCACCATGAGGAACTCATAAACGGGTTCTAAAAGAAGTCTAGAGCCAACTGTCCAACATCAAGAGCTTGAAATTTTACTTGAACACTTTAGAAATTTGCAGATCGACAGAGAAGACTCACTTCTACTTCAACTGGTTCCCTCTCAAGATGTCCATCACAACTATGCCAATCTCCCTGATGTATCAGGGTTTGCCTTTAGTCTGTTGTTAGACAGTGACCACAACTCTTCAGCCACCTCAGCCACCAGTGATTCTGACTGGCCCAGCACCTTTTGATTCCTTCCCTCTACTTCCCCATTGCCTGACACACCACCTTTAGCAGAATTAGGCACCTACTCCAGCAGCACTGCTTTCCCTAGCCTGGATCTGAAAAATTTACCCAATGGGCACAACCTAAGCAACCTCATATTAGGAGTGTATATCCACTTAACCCTGTTACGACAGTCCAGGGAATTGCACCTCACCTCCCAATTTTCTTCTCCTTTATCATCTTTCACAACAAGTACTTCGTCCTCATCATTGTCATCTTCCCCATCCCTCTCCTACCTTCTTGACTACTCAGTGCCTTCTCACCAGGAACATCTTTGGTCTCCGGTCCCTTCACCCTCACTGGTCCTTGCTACTTCCCATTCCAAATTTTTGTCCCCATTGTTGCTGACTGCTCCAACATTGCCTCAATCCCCCCTTCCCCAACTCTTACCAGCTGCTCCTCCACCAATGGTCCAAATGCCCCAGATGCCATTTTGCGGAACTCAGAATGCCCCAAAATTTGATGGAAACATGCTGGCCCTGCTGCTGCACTTTCTCAAAGATGTGGACATCCTCAAAACCGCCGCCATCATCACCAAGGCCGTTAAAATCTGGACCACTATCAGGTATACTAATCTTGAAGAGGCCGAAGGATGGGAGCTTCTCAATGAAGCAACCACTGTCCCAGCTGACTGGTATACCTTCGTCATTGCCATCAAAAAGTTATATTCCAGGTGTGAAGGAGCTAACCAGTATTGCTACACTAACATCCAATACCTTGTCCAGGAATACTGGACTAAGCCAATAAGATCTATGAAAGACCTAGGTGAGTACCAGCACAAGTTCATGAAGATTGCCAGGATCCTCATTAATAGTTGCAAGCTCTTGAACTCAGACCAAGACACGTTGTTTTTGACTGGCCTGCCCGCTGATCTCAAGAACCAAGTCTACCAGCCCCTCCTCATCACGAAGACTGCCCATCACCCTTCCAACCCATATCCAATCAGTGCTTAAATCACCTGCCAGCTCCCAAATCTACTTCTACCTCCTCCGTTGTTACTGCCAGTATCCTATTGGTCACTGACGAGTCTGCTGATGCAATTCTAGACATCGAACTGTTGGTCTTCTTGACCTTGGTTTCTGAAGACTGGGATGACACCCCAGATCCTGCATTTTCCAATCCTGACTTCCAGGAATACCTTGCCAATGCCTGGGTCAACTTCCAGTCAGATAAGAAGGACAAGGGGAAGTACATTCGCTTCCATAGAGTGGAGATGCTACCTTGAAAAACTGGCTGCCCTAGTTCCTGGGCTGCCTTTGTTTCAGAAGGACTTGTCTCCCTAGCAGTTGAGGCCTTGCGATCTTGAATCCTGGGCTTCCCAATATCTTCGACATCTTGATCTTTGACACCAACCCTGTCATCATCCTCTAGTATTATTTCCTCCCATGTCAACGTTACTAATTCATCATTCTCTCTTGCCCCAACAGGCCAATTCAGGTACTCATTCCCCCTCAAAGACAAGACTGCCCTGAAGCATCTCCTAAACTGGGTTCTTGTGACCACAGTACTGGTCCTGGTTCAGGAACTCATTGCAGTTGCACCGGATGTCCATTGATAGCTTAAGGACCTGTTGACGGCTAAGTATATACCGGCATCTGCTAACTTCATCCAGGTTAACAAGCTTGCTGGACGTGATCCTGGCACAGTAGAACATGCATTCAGTGAGAGCGTCCTCTAAAGCAATGATGATCAGATTGTCGCACACTATTCGGTACTGCTTTGGACGTTTGAAGCTAAGGTTGTTAGTACTGGCTGGTCTATCCTCAGAGTCCTTGACTCAGGCTCTGAGATAATTGCCATGCCCAGATGGATATGGGAGGACCTTGGTGTACTAGTCAGGTTGGACCACACCATGACCATGTCTAATGCTAACACCAGCACTGAGTCTACCCTCAGAGTTGTCAAGAATCTCCAGCTTGACTTCAGTGCTGGCAAAATCTCCCTTCAGGTACAAGTAATACTCCACGCAAACTTTGATCTCCTCCTTGGCCGCCCCTTCCACTACCTCATGAGTGCTCCTACCGAAGACTCCCCCGACGGCTCCCAGATAATCACCCTCTGAGACCTCAATTTAGGGAAGGTATACAAGCTACCCACCCATGCTTGGACAAAAGGATGCCTGCAATGCTGGCATGGACTATTTTGTTTGAGCCACCAGTCTATCATAAAAGTTGGTTTTTGGACTATGATGATCTGCTAAAAGGTTGGGGAGAGTCACCAAGTACCATTTTCACTTCACAATTTATCTATTGTGCTCCGTTTTCTCCCTTCTGGACTACATTACTACAGCTGGACTTATCTCATCGTACCACATCCCCCTCTTACAATTTCCTTTCTTCTACCCAGTCTGCTTTGATGCCTGCCCACCTGGCAGCATTCAAGGCGATTTACTCATTTCATACCACATCTCATTTCTTGACTTACAAGCTGGTGGCCAAGAAGGTTCAGTTGGTCCTGGCTTCTCTTAAGGAGGAGTACTGGGTATTCCACCAATTACCTGACAACTCATTAGCCAGACTTCTTCCATTACCTATGCACCCCCCTGACTTTACCCCTGGCTTGTGCTTCACACAGGAATGAGTTGATGCCCTTAACCTTGACCCCACCAATTGATTATGGCCAGAAAAACTCAAGCTAGTCCAGTGGATAGTTCATGTGCACAAGAAGGCCTTCACTTGGATTTCAACTAAGTGAGGTTGTCTAGACTAGTAGTATTTTCTGCCAGTGAAGATACTGACCATCCCTCATACCCCCTGGGTACTCTGCAACATCCTGGTCCCCATGAGATCAGGCCATCCAGATCATCAGAGACCATATCACCTCCAGTGTATACAAGCTGTCCACCACAGCCTATCAATCCCGCTGGTTCTACGTGCTCAAGCAGGACAGTAAGACACTCCAGCTTGTCCATGATCTCCAGCTGCTCAATGCCATCACCATTTGGAACTTGTCTACCCCTCTGTTTGTGGAACATTTTGCTGAGTTGTTCGGTGGGTACGTGGTCTACAGTATGATGAACTTGTTCACCGGATATGACCAGTGCCCGCTTCATGTTGAGTCCCATGACATGACTACATTCAATAGTCTGCTTGGCCCCCACCATCTCACTACTTTTCTGATGGGTCACACTGATGCCGTTCAGGTTTACCAAGCAGATATGTTATTTATTCTGCAAAACAAAATCCCTGACCACACTGAACCATTCATTGATAACGTGCAGATCAAGACTGAGACCACCCAGTACCAAAGACCAGACAGATCTTATGAGACCATCTCCGAGAATCCTAGCATCAGGTTATTTATTTGAAAACACCTGATCATTGTCAACAGGATTCTTTAATGCTTTGAGAATATCAATGTAATGGTCTCTGCCAAGAAGTTCATCCTAGCGGTACCATTGGCAACCATAGTTGGGCACAAGTGCACCTTTGAAGGGCACGTTCCACACAAGGCTAAGATCTAGAAGATAAGGGATTGACCGGAGTGCAAAAACCTGACGCAAGTTTGTGGATTCCTTGGAATCTGCGGAGTGGTACATATATTCATCCGGAACTTTGCCACTATCACTAGACCACTTGTCAGCCTTACAAGAAAGGGTGTTTCCTTTAAATGGGGAGATACCCAGCATGATGCAATGACTCGTCTAAAGGACAAGATCATTAAGTCCCCCACACTCCACCACCTGGACTACAAGTCCGGCCAAGAGGTGGTCCTTGCTATGGACACCTCAGTCATTGCTATAGGTTTTATTCTGTTCCAGGAGGGTGAGGATGGCAAGTGCTATCTAAACTGCTTTGGATCTATTAGCCTCGTGAGCGTCAAGAGCCAGTACTCCCAGGCTAAGCTCAAGCTGTATGGTCTGTTCTGGGCACTCTGGGTAGTCCACATTTTCATTTTCAAAATGACTAACTTTGTTGTCGAAATGGACGCGAAATACATGAAGGATATGATCAATAATCCGGACTTACAGCTAAACGAGTCTATTAATCAGTGGATTACTGGTATTCTTTTGTTTCATTTCGAGCTTCATCATATTCCTACTGATAGACATGCCAGTTCCAATGGACTATCTTGCTGCCCCTCCTCCCCTAACAATTTGCCAGAGGAGGATGATTTTGAGGGTTGATTGGATGATTCCTATTCCGTTTCCATTACATTACTCAACAACTGGACCTTACCATACTCTGATATCCCTGTATTTATGCATACCTTCTCACAAGTTCCTTCTCCCTCCCCTTTCCTCTTACCTTCATTGGACTACATTTTTCCCCCATCAGACCATGTTTATGGCCTTCCCCTTACTTATGCTTCCACTCTCTTTTCTTTTGTTGACCTGAACATTCCACTGGTCACTCCCATTATCCCCTGGTTTGCTAAGGCCATCGCCAAGGAAGTCCAGATTTGCTTGATCTGTGACTTTCTTTAAATATAAGAGCACCTTTCTGATGCAGAAATCCAGTCGTTCATTAACTCAGTGATCAAGTTCTTCATTCTCTATGGCTCCCTATGGCATTGGAAACCCCACGGCCATCACCAGTTAGTGATACTGGAGCCCTGGTGGTACGGACTTATTAAGGAGACTTATGATGATCTCAGGCACAAAGGTGTTTTTACAGTCTGCACCTGCTTGCTCCTCTGCTTCTGGTGGCCAATGCTCATCAACGACATCAAATGGTTTGTCTGCACTTGTCATGAGTGCCAGATCTACCAATCCCACCACTTTCATATTCCTTCAACTGTCCTGGTGATTGGTGGCCTGTTTCAAAAGGCCCACCTCAACACAATGGTGATGCCCTGGTCTGCCAGTTACCAGTATATTGTCCAGGCCCACTGTGCCTTGACCTCCTACCCCAAGTGGCAGCTGCTGTATTCAGAGAATGGCACCACCCTTGCCTTCTTTATTTTCAATGATATGCTCTGTTGCTGGGACCCTTTGGCCAAGATTGTCACTGACAATGGCCCCACTTTTATTCAGGCCTTGGATGTCCTAGCCACCTGGTACACAATTTGACACATCCGCATCTCCCCCTACAACTCCCAGGTAAATGGTGTGGTCGAACAGTGTCACCTTGATGTCCCAGAGGTCATCATCAAAAGTAACCCTGGGGGAGAGTCTTGCTGGCATACTGCCACTCACTCAGTCTTTTGGGCTGAGTGTGTAATCATACAATGGTCTACCAGTCTGTCCCCTTATTTTATGGTGCACAGCATAGAACCCCTATTCCCCTTTGACATTGTCAAGGCAACATTCCTTATTTCCCCCCAGATACCAATCCCCTCTCCTTGTCCAGACTTATGGCTTGGCATACCTGCCAGCTACAAAAATGTCAGAAGGACTTGGAATCCATTCGGGAGCATATCCTCAAGGCTTGTTTTGAGTCTATTAAGCACTTCAAGGCTGCTTTCAAGAACCAAATCAAAGACTTTGACTTCCATGTGGAAAATCTTGTCTTAGTCTGAAATACCTGCATCAAAAAGAAGCTGAACTGGAGGACGAGATCCCAGTACCTCAGCCCGATGGTGGTCCTTTGCCAGACTACCAGAGGCTCGTACCCCCTGGCAGAGTTGGATGGGGCAGTCCCCTGGCTGCATTATGCTGCTGTAAGGAACTAAAGTTCCTTGTGGTCGCATCCCATCATTCCACCGACTTCCATATCACTCCTAATCATATTCAGATGAATCCTAGTCCAATCCAATTTAATCCTAGTCCACCCAATCCAATCCTAGTCCAATCCAATCCAATCCGATGCAACCCGACATTATCTGTCCGTTTCTGAATCTCCACACATGCAAGATCTATCTGGATCTTTATTTTTCATTCGGATTCATTTCTTTTGCTTTCATTGAGCTTTTGTATCACTTTGACATAGGCCTAGACCCTTTCATTGTATTCTGCATGGTTTCTGTTTATCTGTGAAGGGATAATGTTCTTTTTCTTTTGCTTTGACGTACTTGATTATCAATTGATATTTCCCTCATTAGGAAGAGTCTTGTGTGTTCCCTTGACTATAAAACCCCTGTAGTGCGATGGATAATACATCTTTCACCCGTGTGCACTGATCACCCATTTTCTTGCTGTGAAGCCATGTTTTTGCAAACCTCATCACTTTTCCACTCATATCCGGTCCTTGTCCTTGACCAGATCTCTCTTATCTCATCACCATCTCATCAAATCTGCTCTGGGCTTTTGGATTCTATCATCAAACGTATATTCCTACTTCCTTCTATCTCTACTTCATTTTCCAGATCTTTTCCTCATCGTTTTTCCGGATCAGATTTGTCTGGGTTTACCCCTATCTTTCTGGATTCCTTTCTGGATTGTGTAGTCAGGTCCTTCTCCCCCACCAACTTCTTTAGGATCCCTGGGACGAACTTATTTGTACCCTTCTTTCTTATTTTCTAATATTCCTCTTGCTATTGCAGTACAGATGGGACTAGTGTTTTACACCGCGTTCTGTCTTATCCCCTACTATCCCCATCTTTCCTCCTCCATTCACACAACTGATCTAACAGGAATCACCAACGAGTATCTTGATAGGATGGTGGAAGAACACGTTAATGAGCCAGTCAAAGAAGAGCTGGAGTCCTTTGACTCAGACTAGCGTTCCCCCCTCTCGTACCATAGCCCAGGTTCTACCCCAGGATTAGTCCAGTGATCTCCATTTCTCCATCTCCCATGCTAAAAGCTTTCTACCACAGACATTCCACTATACATAGTTTGTTTGAACAAAACACTCGTAAAAACAAAAAGTACAAAACAAAAGTTCCTCTCTCACCTTCTCACATGTTCTACCATATACCTGGACTATAACCTTTCATTTCTAATGCACCCTGGGACACCACACACCTTACTTACCATAGACCATCCCCACCAAATACTGCTGAGGTAAGACCAGTAGGTATAGAAGCTGATGGAAGACTGAAGAAGACAAGTCAGGTAGCATCCCGCATTAGTTTCCTCACCCTTCTTCCTTTACCTACTTAGTTCTTTTCCTAACACATTTGCCCTTTATTTTTTCCCTTTTCTTTTTACTTTATCAAAGATTAGATAGTATGATACATTACACAGACTATGTACAAGATGGGCGAGGGGAGCAGACTACAGCAGACTACCACAGACTACTGGACTACCTACACATCCAGTTCTGTCAGCTCTTGGATGACCTCATCCAGCTATGTTATCATGTCCACATGCTCCACCTTCAAGGCCTTGATGTTTACCTGGACTTGATAGAGGTGGGAGTGGAGGACTCCGAGGCGCCTCATGAGCCTGTCTCATACCTTTTGGACAGCTGACTTCCCCGCTGGCTTCTTCGCCACCACATGTTGCTTTCCCTTCCCTTTAATCAGTGTCAGCTCCACCTCCTCCACATCCTTGTTCTCATCCTCATCAACCTCCATCGGAGAGGCCACCCTTTTGCTGGATCCAGCCTTGGCCAAGGTCTGTATCATTCCATTACCTAAAACAAGGTTAGGCAATCCCTAGTACTAGACGCGCTCACTTACCCTTCGTTATCTCCACCACCACCAAGTCCTCGGTGACCTTCCGCACCCCATGTCTGCCATGTGCAAGGATGTACCCAGTCTTGAGCCAGTTGCAGCACACACAGGCCCTGCCAGTTCCTTTCGCACACTTGTTCGCCACTCCAGCCCTCTTGCACACCTCACAGGCATTTGTAGCACTGAGCAGCTTCAGCTGCCAGGTTGACACTAGCACAGCCTTCTTTTTTGATATAGCCACATCCTCACCTTCCTCCTCCTTATTGTCTGTGCATCCCCATTAAACCAACTGTTAGATCAGTTTCATTACAAAATGGGCCCCTACTCACCTTGAGTGCAGAGGATGTCACCAATGGCACATCCGACAATGCCACCCTCGCTCCAGCCACCGGTGCCACCACCTGCTTGACCTCCATCTTGTCCACAACTGACCCCTGCATCAGCCAGCAGAGGGATTTTGGCTATGGACAAAAAGGGTGGGAGGATGTTCTTTTGTATGATCCACTCTGCTTGCATTTGCTCAGCCTTAACTATGAAGGCAACTAGCTCATCCTCAAGCACAGTATCCAGCCCAAGGTTGACTGCCTCCTGTTGGGCCGTGTCCTACCAATTCTGACTGATGGCAGTTAGCAGCCCGAACTAACAAGCCACTAATCCACTTACCATTGCTTGACTGAACTCCACCACCCACTCATCTTGTTCATCCTGAAGATTCTCCCTGTTGTCTGGTGCAGTCTTGGCTACTGCCTTCAATTGGTCTGTTGCTTCCCTGAAGTGGCAGCAAACAGCTTGTTAATGTGCCATGCTGGCCTTGTTGAATCGAATGAAGTCGAGTTGGGACTGGAATTGAGGCATGGAGATAGTAGAAAGGGAAGAGAAGTTGAGTGGAGTAAGACCATGTGGGCAAGTTATATATGCCAACCTGGCTCGCTACACATTTCCAACTTTGCATTGCTTTCTCAAACACATTCTATTGTCTCTCTGTTGCTCTGATATCATCCTCCAGACCTTTTCCACCTAGACTGGATGTTTCCACCGAAGACCAGTTCATGGACTATTAGTCAGGATGCCTCAGTCTAGCATGGCCAACACGGACTTCTACTTCTACTTCATTACATCAGTCTGTTTCTTTCAATCTTATCTTAGCAACTTTTCCTATCATTCTGATCTCTTACTTATGTCCTTTGTAGCACCAAAGACTGATCAGGCCTTTTGGGCCCAACAGCTTTCCTTGTTAATTTTAACTCCTATCATGTAGAGTTTTGATCTGTTCCCTCCCCTTTCGTTTCATTTCTCCTTTCCTTGGCATGTATTACTCTATCAGTCATAGTGCAAGTCCTGGGAATGCCTGGACTATACAGTCATGTACCTTAGAGTTAGAAAACACTTTTGGTTGAATTCACAAACTGCTTGAACCTCTTGTCACTACTGTACTGTCACCATTACTATCCACCATCACCACTCACCATGATCTCAACGTTTCCCTGTCATCTTCTACCTTTCTCAAGACTTCTGGACTTCCCACATTTCTCTCGGACATCTTCTGGACTAGTCGAGTCAGTCCCCGGACTTCTATTTTTCACTTACCCATTTTACAGAGTCCCTTTGAGGGTGAATATACTCGCTCCCCTACCCCCTTTTCTGGCCCAGGACTAGTGATTCCCACCTTCTAGTCTCCCTCAAGCCTCTTATCATCTTTACATCGCCATTCATAAATTCTTTCAAACTTGACAACATTACTTGCAAGGCTAATTGACATTGTCACCAATCACAAGAACCTTGAATTCTTTGCCATGACAAAACTCCTGACTTGACAGCAAGCTCACTTGTCAGAGTTCCTCTCCCAATTCCATATGATTGTCCATTTTTGCCCTACATTGTTCTCCATTTGTACTAGCTTTGCTATGTACATACTTATCTCCAAACCTGTGTCTCACTTACAGTACAGCTCTGGCTTTCTCCTACCTGCAGGGCAACTCTAGGACACTTACTTTCAAGTCCCATTCTCTTATCAATCATCTAAAATCCTGTTACTAATTCTTCTTGAACTTCATATATAAACCTCTGATTTCACTCATATGCTCCTTAATTCAAATATCACATTGAGTAACTCTCCTGGCTTTTGCTTAAGTCTCAACCACTCTGACACCTCCACTTGACTTGATGTCTCCATGTTTTAAACCCTATCTTTGATTTTTGCAAATCTGAAATCAAATTCTTGTAAGGGTACACCACATATGATGAAGTCAAATCTCACCTCACTAATCATCTCTGGCATTCTGGAGTTGATACCAGTGTTTCAATTCTAACAGCCACTTCTGGAGGCTTTTTCTAAAAGGAATTCAGTCAGAATCCTATATAGATTATGAAAAAGACATAAAATACTATATTTAACCTATTACATGTAATTCCATCAAGAGATAAATGAAAATCACAGTCCAAGATCTAATGGTATACTCATTATAGTATTTTTTGCATTCATGTGTTTTCAATTCTAAAAAACCAGTGATATGTTGGAAAATACATTATTAGACAGAGTAAGTCTGTTAATAGTCCATTGTCAACTAGCATTTGAGTATGTAATGTAATTATCTCAGCTACAAAAATTCCTGACCCTCCATCATGTGATAAAGATTACATGCATCATATATTATTTTGAAAGAAATTTAAAACAAATGGCCAAAGATATATATGGAATATTTATATCTTTGCAGCAGCTGACAAAAGAAATACTTTGATAGTATTATTTAACATTTTAATGATAGACTTTAAAATGATATAACTTTTAATCAATATAGCCTAGAACAATAGTGGTCTATCATGTTAAAGAACAACAAACCTTTTTAAAGGGGTAATGTGGTAGAGATTGGTAAGCCATGATAAGCTTGATTCATAAGATTGGTTAGTTCTAGCATCCTTTATCTATAATATACCAAGAATGAATTTACAAGTATAACAAGAAGTATACAAGAAGCATGGTTGAATATACCAGTTATATTTGTCTAATATGTTTGTATTTTTATTATATCTTACTCATTTTTAAATGACATTACTTAATCAAAGAGTTGTAAAAAAGCTTATATAAGTATTAATCAAGTTGAAAATCATAGTAAAATTGAAATTAATGACATTAAATGTTTGAGAATATATAGATAATAGCCTATTAAAATCTTAATTAAAATCAAAATGGACAAAATAAAATTCAAATAGTGGAAACAAGTTATATCTAATATCAGAAAATAATATCAATATAGAAATAATAATGAATATGTAAAAAAGTCCAAATAAAATTACATGTAACTTTTGATTTTGAATCTTTTTCTTCCTCCTCCTTTTTAAACTCTTCAATTCCTGGAGGTGGTCAAATTTAAGAATGCCCTTCTAATCACATCATTAAAAATGGATTAATTGCAATCTTGGATTCTTTTTTATGACCGTTTGGAAGATACTGTCATCTTTTTAGAGTTGTTGCCTTAATACCTAAAAAATGTTGGTCCAAGCATCCTCTTCATAGTTTTTCTTGTTGGGTAATTCTTAAAGGATGTTAAAGAATATTTGTTCTAGTATGATCTGAACTTTATTCTTCAAAGAATCATTTAGATTTTGTTGCATTTCAAAGATGCAATTTGTAGTGTGCTCCTTGTGTGATTTTCAATGACCACTTTGAATATTGCCAATACCAAGGATGTAGTGAAGTTCATTCATTTTCCCAATTTCAAAAGCTTGAATGATGAATATTGAAGGTCTTTCCATGTGGAATTTGATAGGCTTGAGTTCTTGAATTGTATACAATATCACATATGAAGTAGGTTTCTACCTTATATATTAGTGAAGTTGTGATGATGTCTGAATCTTCTGGATCATCATTTTCATCAAGCAACACTTCAAGACAAGCTTCCTTGGCCAAACCAAGTGTCCAATAGCATGGTGTGTGATGAACTCCATTGAATATTCAAACAATGATTAACCAAGACAATAATATTTTTAGAAGAATGATTTTGGCAGGTATGTTGTAAATGTTATTGACAATGGTAAACACAGCTGCAAGACAAATGTATTTGAAGTATCTAACAAACAATATAATAAGTAAAGTTGATAAATATGGAATTTAAATATGATTTACCACTAATATCCAGCTGAAATTTGAGCCATTGTGGCATTTAATAACCAACTTGGAAAATTGGTCAAGGTTTGGCCAATCTGACTCAAGGAAACCTGGACTTCAAGTCATATACATCCTTCTTGTGCTCTAGGTTGCTTATTATCTTCAGTGCAGGTGTGGAGGATTTTACTTTGTCTATTAAAGTTATTAAAAAGCTTTCTTTATGATCTTTCATTAAGTAATTCAGTAGGCTTTCAAAGGGCAAAAATTCCCTAATAAAGTTAGTATGATATTGTCTTTTCATTTGTGTATGCTTAAATATAGTAAATGGTGTCTGAATGGAAATCTAATGTCCAGTGAAATCCAGCAATGTCCTTGAGATGCATTTGATTATTAATATAGTATCCTTTTCTTCTAGCCATGACCCTTCCAGTATTCTCTAGTCCAGGCAAAAGGTAATGAATCAGGGCCTTGTGATAGGAAGTATGCCAGGTGATAATTTGATCAGGAGTTTCAAACTCGACACCAGTCACAATGTTGTTCTTGATTGATAGACTGCATGTCAAGCATGTTAAGAAAGTCACATAGGGCATGAACATGTTCATATTCAGCTGCATTGTTTACATTAATATTTTCTTCCTCATGACCAAGACTCACATTGTGAGCCATAATAGTCTTTCAACCTTGTAATTTATAACCAAAGTATGTATGTATCATGAAAATATATGTGAAGATTTTGCATGGCATCTAAATATGACCTTGCAAAATCTCTGAGTAAATATGTTGAAATATCCAATAAATTCAAACATAGTTGACCTACTTGATTACAGCTCTATTTGAGAGCAATCTGATATATCAATGGCTAATAAGTCATGAGATTTGGCATCATTCAAGTGATGATTGGGTGTAGGCATCAAGATAGCCTCAAGGTCTTGGAATGGTATCTTTATGATATTGAATATATAATATATTCTTGAAAAGAAAACATAAAATGCAAAGCAACCAGCAACCTTTTCCAATGTCAAGTTGGGAATGGAATGCATTGGAACATACATTGGTCAATTCTAAAAGTTGATACAATGTTAGTGAATGTTGATATTGGCATATTTATAAGAAAACAAATGTACTTGATTGTCAAAAGCTACAGTATGGATATAACATGGTTATTAGACTTGAATATATCTCTAAATGAAGGAACAGGCCATATTGTTGAGAACTCTGGTATTTCTAATCTTATCTTTCATTTCCTGATATCAGATTCTAGATCAGTCTTTGACCTTATTCTTATGCTATTCCATATTACTCATTGCATATAGATAAGTTCTTCCTTATCTTATGGTCTAGACTATGACATCACCCTTGTCTGGTGTTTCAAGATGTTATAAGATGTGATACACGTTTTACTATATGTTTCACATTCTCTTACATGTTTCATACTTGACACATGTTCTATTTCCACTATGTTTCATATTTAAAACAGGTTTCAAGGTTAGTGTACAACACTATATAAGACCAGGCTTTAAGCCCATCTTCCCTATCTTGTAATTCAAGTTCTTCACTCCCTCCTCTCACTCAGAACCACTTGAGCATTAGTCCTCCCACCTATTGCTCTCATCTGAAGAACCTTTGTTACCATCCATAACCAATCAGTGGGTTGTCTTCTACTGATACCATAATCTCTTCTTACCCCTGCATAATCAGGATATCTATTATCCCGATAGGTTATGAGCCCTGCTTGAACAGAGGACGTCATCATACTAGTTCTGATGCCTCTTGAGTTCTTGCATTATGGTTCATGGATGGTTTCTGGATTCGTCATGGTGATTGCTATGATTGCCGCTACATTTAATTATGCTATAACACCTCCGCTGAAAGAGGAAGATGGACTCGTTGAGTTCGCTGCTACTTCTGGAAGGTTAATCCTTCATTACTATCGTGATGAGTTTCAACTTCATCTTGGAACATGGATTCCTTTGCATTATGCAACACTTAACATTATTCTTCATTTAGAACCACGTGAGTTAGAATCCGCTCCAGAAGAGCAAGACCTCCTTCTTCCTTCTATATCTACTACCCCTGCACATTCTTGTGCATGTGCTACTGCACAGTCCAATAACCTGGCATACCCTGGTGTCCCATTCTATCTGCCTTGCCTGGTCTGCTCTTGAGGAATAGAGAGAGGCCAATACTGCAACCACTTGGAGATTGAAAGATGAGTTTTGCGACAAGGACCAGACGTACCCTTACAAGAACATCTGGATTGCCCTTTTTGCTTTTATCAAGTAATACGAGAACATAGTACTGTATATTCTCTTCAGATCAGGTTGAGGTTACCTTCCTGAACAAACCATCCCCTTCTTCTAACTGACAGTCAACTTCTCTCACTTTCCAACTTCAATCAACTCTACCTGTGATAGAGATCAACAAACCAGAATTGCTGGCTATCGATCCTCTTCCACACCTCCTATACCTCTGACCACTCCAGAACTACCACCTCCCTCATATGACTCCTCTATCTCTTCATCCTTCAATGTCTACTTTGATGCTCGAGATACCCTAGAACCCTTTGATCTCCGACAAGGAGAACTTCACTTATACCAAGTTCATGAATTCCATGGACGTGGAGCTCTTCAAGCTACCTGCAGACCCCACAATAGAAGAGGGTCTCACCCCTCATGAGATCATGGAACTACACTTCATACAGTTTCAGAAGCCTCAGGTTCTAGGAATCATCAAGAAGATATCATGGAATAGTTACGTGGCCAATGACAAAACAGGCAAGATCGTCCTCAAGACCCTTGCACACACCTATCAGACAGACAAGCTGGTCCCTCTGACAGAAGCTGAGTTGTGCACTGCCAACTGTGTGGTCTTACCTATATAGATTAGACCATGCAAGACCCGATTGAAATCTTTGACTTTGATTAACAGTTTCATGTTTAAATGTGAAACAATCGGCTCTGCTTATGAAGGCACCGGCTGGGCTTTCCTGGTTGAGACTTACCTTGATGCCCTTTCAACTCGAGTTTATTTTTAAATATTCAAAGCTATTTGTCGTGCCCACTTTCCTCCTAACCACAGTCCTTATATCAAGCTTGAATGCTCTCTCAAGCCAAATTGGCTACTACCCGTACAAGTCATTGCAGATGACTGGGGTTTTGTTCAGCAAACAGAACCACCATATTTATCCTCATGGAATGACTCTTTCGATGCCCACTATTGTTCTCTCTACCGTCATGACCCTACTTACAAGGTCCAACATCGGATACAGAGACTAATCAAATCTGCTATGTCTAATAATGAACACGAGGTGATTTATGAAGGCCTCAGATCAGGCCTTGGATGAAGAAGGCATCAAAGAGCTGCTCAAAAAGGAGAAAAACATAGATGGGTTCTCTGACATCGTTGAATGCCTTGGACAAACCCCTCTTCCTCCTTCATGGCCACTTTCATATGAAGATGCTTTGTATAATTCTGATTTTAATCCTTGTTTCTCAAATTTCTTGACGCTTAACAGTTTACCTTATTCTTTGTTGCAAGTTCCTTATTTTTCTTGTGAAATATCAATATCTCAAATCTGTGTACAGGAAGGCACCTTTACCAATAAATCTATTGATAACCCACATTATTCTGTGGAGACATGTTTCGACTTGTTTGAATCACATGCCTTCTTGCTGATGTCTAAACCATATCAAGATAATGCACCAATCACTGAAAAACGCAGCAAGAAGCAATGAACAGAACACTGGCATCTGCAGAACAAAAGGATTATCAGATCTTCTATGATCATTTCAGGATATCCCTTACCAGGAAATATTGGACTTATCCATTCTTCTACTACATTTTCCTTGCTTTCACATATTGTTGAATCTTGTTTTATTGATGATGTCTTTTCAGATCTCCTCTAAACAACAATAGCACTCCCTACCACCGAAGTCAAGTTTAACGCTTCCTTCGTTACCAAAATCCCTACCCTCATTGAACAGTCAAACTACGACATCTGGAGCATTCGCATCCGATCCACTCTATCCTTCTATTCTGTATGGAAATTCATTAATGGCACTCTCATTTATGCTGGTCTACCTGCTGGTACTGACCTGGCAGAATGCCAAGCAAAGTGGCAAGTGCTTGACAAACATATTTTTGGCCTTATGGCCTCCATCATCAACAACTCCCTTCTCACCCACGTTTCCTATGAGTGAACAGATCCCCTTACCTTCCCATTTGTTGCTAGAGTTTTATGGGAACATCTCTGAGCCCTCTTTGAGACCATTGGTCTCACCAGATAGTTCCTGCTCTTTAGTCAAGCATTCCGCTTGCATATTCAACCCCAACATGTCAATGAGGACATCAGCTGCCTCTCATCCCTTTTCGAACAGCTTACCCAAGCTGGTTTGAATCTTCCCCAGAATTTTAGAGCTATGTTACTCTCATCATCACTTCCAAACAGATACCACCAACTCACCTCCACTATTACCCAGACTGTTAAAGTTGCAAACTTCAATTTGGAAACTGTTACAACATGAATACTCATGGAGATGAATCTTCATGCTATGTATTGACCACTCCATTCCTGGATTTCTCATGCCAAGTCCTCTGAAGACACACAGGTTAACAGGACCAATGTTATAAAGTACAGTCCTCCACAGCAAAATGCCTGGAGGAACCAGACCTCCTCTTATCAGAGACTACATCAGACATCTGGACAACAGTCCAATTTCCAACAACCTTCTGCTGGCTTTATGCCAAGACCCACTGGCTCCAACCAGAACCAAAAAGGTAAAGGAAAAGGTCCTGCTAAATCTAAGCAGCCTGGCCACAACCAGAAGAAAGAATGGTTCAATGCACACCATAATGCCAAGGGTAAAGGCAAAGCTGCTAATAAAGTATCCTTTGCAAATGAATTCGTGATGGATGATGATGATCTTGCTCATAGGTTTATAGATCACCTTGGAGAACACGAGATCGGGGAGATTTAGGAAGTTGAAATGGATGACTCCACTTCCAATGTAGCCAATGCTGGCTAGGATGAAGAAAATGGGATGAATGTAGCTAGGCCGTCTCAAATGCCCTGTTAATATGGTTCCTTCAGAGAATGCCCCTTCTAAAGGAACAAACACTACGATGAAGAAGGAAAAGAAGAAGAAAGTTTCTTTTACCCTTGATGGACTCATCAGTTCATTGTCTCATTTCAACAACATCGAATTGTTGAATGAGAGTCATATTCAAACTGTGCTCCCTATCACGCCTGAGGCATTGACCGTGGCTTTACCACAAGACCCTGGAGTACAGTTACCTTACCCTTCCTACTAAATTTTGGATGGATATGACCATGATAACAAGTACTATTTGTATTCTGGCGATGGATATGATGCCTTTTATGATTATCACAGTGTTTTTGCACTAGGAGGAGATACTGAGAAGTCATTTGCCTGACACCACTGGATGATTGACAGTGGTTGCACTGATCACCTTTCACCATTTAAAAATGACTTTGCACATCTAGGCTCCCAAGTTCATTCGGCTGTTGTTGCCAATGGAGAATGAGTTCCTATGTATGGTCCAGGCAAGATTATTGTTCAACAAAAAGCTTCTGGCCAAGAACCTCTCGTTCTTGATGAAGTTTGGTATACTTCACATGCAGGTCACTGACTCTTATCGGTTCCTATGCTTACTAGCCAAGGCTATAAGTGTATCATTAGCGATTTTGAATCCAGGCATCTGCCTCATCTCTGAATAATAACCTTCATTGGTTTCAGTCATCTCTGATTACTCCAATGAAAGGTCGTATAATATCACTTGTTAAAAAAGACTCCTATGATTTATGGCACCACCATCTTGGTCATTCCTCCAAGAATGCACTTCGCCATGCTCCACTTCATGTTTCTGGTATGCCCACTGTCACATTCCCAGATACCAACTCTTCCTGTAAAGGCTATGCCCTTGGAAAGATGCATGATCGCCCCTATCCTCTTTCAGGAAAACATGCTACTTGTCCTCTTGGACTTGTGTATTCAGATCTTATTAGTCCTATGCCAACGGAATCTCGATACTGTGCACATTATGTTCTCACATCCATTGATGATTACTCTGGTTTTGCAGTTGTTGCATTTTACACACCAAGGATGCTGTCTCATGACACTTCCAATCGATTATTTCTTGGGCTGCAACCTTCACTGGTCACTTGCTCACCTCTGTACATTCAGACCGAGGGGGGGAATTTATGGCTGGGACATTACAATCATTCTTTCAGTCCAGAGGCATTATGCATCAAACCTCTGTTCCTCACACTCCCCAACAAAATAGTTGTGCGAAGAGGTTCAATCGAACTTTGCTTGAAACAGCTGAAGCCATTCACCAACATGCATGTATGCCTAGATCATTCTGGCAAGATGCTGTTGAGACTGCATTACACATCTATAACAGACAACCTATGCATCATCATGAATGGAAGACACCTAGTGAGCAATTCACTGGAGACAAACCTGATGTTTCATACTTTAGAATCTTTGGGACTCATGCCTATGTCTTTATATCTCCAGAACAGCAACAAGACAAACTCTCTCCCAAATCTGAGGAGATGATCTTTTTTGGGTATGAACCGAACACTAAAGGCTACCGCTTTTGGTCTAAAGAGTGACAATGAATGTTCATCTCTACGAATGCCATTTTTGATGAGAAAGTCTTTCCTTATCGCTCCAGAGACAATGTAGATGAACCTACCCCTATTCCAATCAACATGGACTATGCCAATGAAGCTGCCAATGAAAATGCCAATGAAGACAACCCACACAACCACTCTAAGGATGATACTTGACCAAGGGATCTGGAACCCTCTCGAGATGTTTTTATATCCATACCTGTAGGATTAGGTCAACAATCCAATCAACCATGTCAACCTCCTGATGGGCAATCACGAGGACATACCACTCCATCCCCTACTCCTTGGGAACCGCCTCCAAAATGAGATCCTCTATCATCTCTCTTCTTGGATTCCCAGGATTTCTCATATAACAATCCACCATCCTATCATACATTACCCTTCTGACCAGCTACTAAACATGTCACTCCAGACACTGGTCATCAAAGTGCTATAGTTGACTGACATCAGCATAAACACTATATGCTCACAGACTTGCCTCCTGAAGAGGAGAGACCATTAGGCTTAACATCTTGAGTCTGGTTACCACTTCATCAACATCCTGATGAGTCCCTACCTGAATTTAGATCTTGACCTCACCAGCACCACCCTACTAGGGATGAGCGATCTTCTACAAGACTACATGCTGATCAACGATGATCCTCTCGCATTCCCATATCTAGGATTCTTCCTAATAATGCTTATGGGGATAGACCACCAATTGACATTGAGAGAGATATGTCTAGAGGCCTTGATACTATCCAGGAGGAGATGAATGTCACTCCAACCAATGAAGATGATGATCTTGGACAGATGTGTTCTTCCAAGTGGATGAGATTACTGTTTAATGCTGCAGTTGGATCAGGTTCTATTCCTAAACAATATTGAGACATGCTAAAGCTCTCGAAACAGGAACAGGAACTATGGAGTGTTGCAATGAAGGAGGAGATATAGTCACTTCACAATCGCAAGATATATATGTTGGTAGACCTATTTAAGGGTCGTAAACCTGTCAAAGGAAGATGGGTATATGTAGTGAAATCTGACAGTTGCAAGAAAGCTCCATTCGTTGCTAATGGATTCACACAAGTCTTCGGAATAGACTACGAAGAAACATTCTCTCCAGTAGCAAGGTTTGAAATCTTCTGACTTCTTATTGCTCTAGCTGTGCTTCACAATTGGGAAATCAAAGCCCTAGATGTCAAAACCGCCTGTTTGTTTGGCAAGCTGGACAAGAAAATCTACTTCGAACAACCTGAAGGATTTGTAGTAAAGGGTCAGGAGAAAAAGGTTTGTCACTTGAGAAAAGGGATATATGGTTTGAAGCAAGCTGCACTTCAATGGAACAAGCAGCTACACAAGTCTCTCCTGGAGATGGGATTTCTCAGATGCAAGTCTGACCCAGGGACTTATTTCAAGATCATTGGTGATGTGATTGTTATTCTCCTCATTTATGTTGATGATGCACTTTTTATGGGAAGCAACAAAACACAGGTCCTCTCTCATAAAGCTTCGTTCATGAAATAATAGAAATCAAGAGATCTTGGTCAAGCCACTGAGTACTTAGGTATGAGGATTACTAGAGATTGCAAGAAGCAAGCTATCTCTTTGAACCAAACCCGCTATGTGGAGAAAGTCATTTTACAATTTGGCCAAGAGAACTGCAAACCAGTCTCTGTACCTCTTCCTACCAGATATAATCTGAGACCAAACTCTTACCAAAGACAGTTGAACCGCACTCTTTGCAATCGCTATCAGTTGGTCATCGAATCACTGTTATACATCATGCTGAGTACCAGACCGGACTTAGCCTACTCCATCATAAAGATGTCTCAGTTCTCTTCCAACCCTGCAGAAGAACATTTGCAAAAGGCACTCTACATTGTGTGCTATCTATCATCCTTTCCAGATCTTTGCATCTTGTACTCTGGACATGGAGACCAAAACGGCTTATGTGCCTATTCTGATATAGATTGGGCTGGAGACGTTGAAACACCACATTCTACCACCGGCTATGCCATCTTTCCAGGTAATGGTATTATATCTTGGCTATCTAGGCAATTCCACTGAAGTGGAATATTGTAGAATGACCGAGGTTGCAAAACAACTTCACTGGATCTGTAACATCTATGAAGAGTTACAATTCAAGATAGGTCCACTACCACTCTATATTGATAATCAGGGTGCTATATTCCTCGCTTCCAACCCTGCACAAGAAGGTCGTACCAAACATGTTTGCATGACCAACCATTACATTCGTGAATCTGTGGAGTTTGGAGGAATCTGACTTTACTATGTTCCCACAGATCAGCAATTTGCTGATATCTTCATGAAGAATCTTGAAAAGCAGAAGTTTGAGGATGGAAGAAAAGCTCTATGATGTCATAAGATGTGATACACATTTTACTATATGTTTCACATTCTCTTACATGTTTCATACTTGACACATGTTCTATTTCCACTGTGTTTTATATCTGAAACAGGTTTCAGGGTTAGTGTACAACACTATATACGACCAGGCTTTAAGCCCATCTTCCCTATCTTATAATTCAAGTTCTTCATTCCCTCCTCTCACTCAAAACCACTTGAACATTAGTCCTCTCACCTATTGCTCTCATCTAAGGAACCTTTATTACCATCCATAACCAATCAGTGAGTTGCCTCCCACTGATACCATAATCCCTTCTTGCCCCTGCGTAATTGGGATATCTATTGTCCTGATACACATGCTGAGAGGGATGGGCATGAGAGAGTCTTTGTGATTCTTATCAAGAAATTGTAGCCATGTGAGGCAGTGTCATTGGATGATATTTCACAACCCTTGGATGGGATTGAGAGCAATGGAATGCTAATCATTCAAGTTCAAGTCACATCAACCAGCTGAGGTGAATTTGAAGAACATGAGTTCATTGCCACAATTGCTATTCTGTATGGTGGTATAGTAGGGCACAACTTCCTCCATAAACTTGAACAGGGTCAGTTGAATCAGGTTAAACTCCCAGTCATCTGGATATGCTCTGATTGACATGATTAAAGAGGTTGGTATTTGCTAACAAGTAAATTGTAGGATGAATGAGATGATGGCAGTAAGAAAGAAAGAGCAGATTTGCCAAAGGAAAGCAAACAGCAGCTTATGTGAACCTATTGGTAATGAAGTATGATATGGTGGCCTAGACTGACTGGTAGACAATAGTGAGAAACAAATCAGCTGAAGAATCTAAAAGATTATCATTACAAAAAGTTACAAAGGGTATTGAGGACTCCTGTGTAACATAAGGAAATGTTTGTAAATACAGCACCACTATGATCATGGAATTTGAGCATTACCAACATCCATTGATCTGGAATGTTGTTGGTAAATGTCAGATTAAGGGCATCTTGGATATCCACATAATGTGGGGTGTAAAATATGATATAAATGTCTATTTAATGCAACACAAACATCCTGGATGCCCATATGATGCAACAGATGAGATGACACATACCCAGACAGACCAGTAATGTTTTGGCCATCCATTTGATGTAGTATGGGGAGGTGTGAGAGTGTCCTGAACATCCATATTGTGCAGCAAATGAGATGGTGAATACTTGGATTGATTGAATGTATGACTAAAGTGTGACATCAGCATGAAGCAGGACTAGGACATCTTGGACACCCATATCGATACATGGCATGAGACAGTATATACCTCTACAGTTCAAGAGTACTTCAGATACCTGTATATGTAGACTTGAGATGATATAGCATGAGAGAGGTGGAGGAAGTTCTGAATGTCCATGTTCATCATGCATTAGTGATGAGTGAGCTAGATGAAATATAAGGAATGAAAAAGACAGTATAAAATCAGTTTGTGAAAAATGCATTATAATCTTGCTGATCATGTTGCCTGGAATTCCAGGCATAGTACTGTACATTTATATCCACTGAAGAATGTCATGAAACACATAATATAATGAAATGGAGAGAAGTCTGTCAATTTCGTAGTGAGATATGATAGTGGAATAAAGTCTGAATGAATGAGAAACATAAATATGATATGTACTTGACAATCAATGTAGCAGACTTGGATCTCCGTAGGCATGTGAGAGCATCTCCAATATTGCCACTATCACTGAGAGGGGTTATAGAGAGAAGGAGGCAATTGAACAATTGCATTGAAGAGATGGAGGTAGAAGACATAGTTATCATTGTTCTCCATGTGCAGAAGTGATGCAGTCCTAAATAACCTTCTGCAACTCAAATCATATATTTTCTGTAGATCATTGTATACTATTATGGGATGTATGATCAGGAAGTTGTATCTTCAACGGGAGGATGATGCGGTTTCTGTAAGGTGGGTATCTATAGTGCCTAAATTACATTGTAGTGATCTAGTACACCACTGATACTGGACAAGTATCTGATCACACAACAAAAGCACACTAAATTGAATAGAATACATGTTTGTGTACAAACTAGTAGCAAATTTAAACATATACTGTAGCATAGAATGATATATGTGAAAATGATAGTATCCATGATAAACACAAATGAGACACCCCTGATGAAACAAACTAATCAGCTCAATGCTTACCTCTTGTACTCTTGGATTTTTTGCAATGGCTGTGTTCTCTGGCTTTGAACCAACCTTGTCTACTTTGAATGGATGAGACACTACTAATTACATTTGTTTTGACCATTGGAACATCAGATGGACTAGCATGACTCAGAGTATGAGTGATATTGGGAATTGGATAAATAAATGTGAGTGACAGATGGTACATTTGATATAGAACCAGTGTTAAAAGAGTTGGATGTAGTTTTATGGGTGACAGGTGAGATAGTAGGGGTGCAAGCAGTTATAGAAGGATCCTAAAGATATTTGAGATGCAAGGACAAACTGGCTGGCATCTAAGCTGTGAGACCCTGTTCAATAATGGGCAAGCTGGCAACACCAGCCATGGGACAACTTGGCAAAAAGAACACTTCGTTAATGGAGATAAATGTTGGATAGAAGCTAGAATCAACTGGGGATTGATGTCACTGTCACTATAGAGGTTGAGCTTGTCAGGATCCATTTGTCAGGTTGGATTGTGCAGTATTACTTGAAGGAATGGACCAGTGTTGAGACTGGAAGGTTTAAGTACATTGATTGTATTCATGGAGGTAGGAGTGGGTGTGAGAGAGGCAGATGTAGTAGACAAAATGAGATGTCTAATTGTAGAAAATCCAGAAACTGTAAACAACACAAAAGAAGGGTCCTTGGAAGATGGTTGCTGGTTGAAGGCTTGATACCTTTTCCCTTTTGAGAGTGCACATTGTGGTGATGTTGGAGATGTTGGAGCTGATCACTTTGATCCAGGATGGGGAGGGGATTGAGGTGTTTTCATTGCCCTGCCTATTATATCCTTGAGGTGTCTCAATCATTTTCACATCCTTATCATTCTGAATAACATCATCATCAGAGTCAATTTTCATCATGGTGGTGGCCATAGTGATCTTGCTATCATTGCTGTTGAATAGCATGACTAGTACATCTGTGAGTATATAAATAATATAGAAGAATGAATATATACAAGCCTTATCAATAATTCCAATGAATGCATGGTGCAACATCCTTTTATCAAAAGTGAAGTTGTTCAGGAACACATCTGAAGTGCTATGAGCTACCAGCCTATAAAACCTAATGATCTTCCATTGCAGGAACCTGTATATATGACCTCTAAGCTGCTTATTGTCAAGTGCAGACCACAAAGTGTTGCAAGGTAACATGTTAGTGTGATGATGAAAAATAAGAAATCTATGTACCATAATAATCATAATGTTTGCACATGCCAGATTGAGACTGATAGTGCCAAGGGTGGAAAGGATCAGCATATGTACACCAGCCTTGGATATTGACCTTTGAAACTTGTTTAATACCTTCTTACACTTCAAGTGCAAAATTTTGCCATTGAACTCAACAGCCTTGATGTTATGAAGAGTTAGGATTTGAAAGATTGATACAGATAACATAACATTATAAGGAATACAGTTTTAAAAGTCAACAACACTTATGTTTTGAATGGCCATATTTAATAAAGGAAAGGTAGAGAAAATCACAATCTGATTACAATTGGTACGCTGCCTGTTGTTGAGCTTCACAGATAAGTCGACTTCAATTGTCCTTCCATTTTCCAAGGCTTTGAGTAGGTGTACATTGTCCTATTTCATATGATGTATGACAATCTTAGCCAAGGTATCAAGTTTTATTGATGTTATCTTGTTGGTCCATTCATTGATTGACTTTGGAGACTTCCACCATTTGCTTGCAGATGGGTTCATGTGTGGATAGAGCAGTCTGCATCAAAATTCAATGTAGAAATTGTAATAAATAGAGTTCACACATGTTGATGAATCAAAAAACATTCAGAATAGAATGTTGAAAAACAAATATGGGCATTTCAAATTCCCACACAATGTAGGCTTGCATAACTATTGCACAAAGGATAGAAAAAGATACAAGTGTGTGAAACATCCTTGGAGCAATGTGGGTGTAATGTTGAATATACAAGTCAAGATGGGCATTCAGAATGCCTACAGTACATGGCTTGCATTAATATATAAATGGAGAAAAAAAAAGTGATGGAGATGTAATGTCAAATGTACAAGTCAAGATGGACATCTGGAATGTTCATGCAATGCACAGCTCATATTAACACATTAATGGTAGAAAAAAAAAGCAATAGGGATGTAGCATCAAATGCATGAGTCAAGATGGGTGTCTTGGATGCCCACATAGTACATGGCTTGCATTAATGCATGAATAGCAGAAAAAACTACATCCAGGATGTGCTCATAGTAACAGGAATATAATGTCACATATGCAAGTGAAGATGGACATTTGCCCATGCAATGTCTGCTTGCATAACCATCACATATATCATTAGATGATATGAGGGCATATAATGAGTGAAAAGACAGGCATCCAGCTTGAAGCCACTGTGTGATGAACAAATTTGTGTTCACACAGCAGGGGTGGCAAGGATGCTCATATCAAAGGGATGAAAATGCAATAGAATAAAATAAAAGATCCATATAATTAACTTTTGACTCACCTTGCCAGCACTAGTGATTGTAGTGAGGGAAGTGTTCTCAATCAGATGATCTGGCTAGTCAGTTTGGTCAATATCTTCTTCTCAAAGTCATGCAATTCAATGAGTAAAATATATTCACAATATGGCCTCATTCCAAATATTGGGTACTCATTGTAATCAACCAAGTTCAGTATTCTATGGATAACACATTGATTAAATACATCCCACAACCAGGAAATCCATTCATGTAACCTTGGCATCAATTTGGAAGCTACAAATGTATTGTGCTCCTTTTCACTAGCAAATAATCCACACAATTGGTCAGCTGCTGATTCAAACTTGCATTTTACCTTGTAGTCCTTTGCCTGCACCCAAATTATGTCTTTCTTCATCTCATTAAATTTGTCCTTATTAAAGAGTACCAAAATCCCAAGCAAATGTTCCATAATTCATAGATCCTTTAGGTGAGTTATATGGTAAGTAAGTAATTGTATGAAATACATAACATAAAATGTTACCTGTGACTTCATTATAGGTATGGCTTTCATGGTAATCATTGATGCAGACTACTTCCGTAAACTACATATAGTTATGTGTTGTCTGTTGAACTTGTGTGCCAAATGCACCTTGTCCATGACAAACAATGAAAACTTAATGTATAGTGTCATGGAGTTGTTGATCACAGCCTGGATCAGGGGTCAGTGCAGCAAAAGCATATACAGTAGATATCAAGTACTTATGTACAGTACATTATTCATGGTCAATATGATGTGATGATGCAGCTTATGAAAACCCTTTGTAAAATGTTCTTTCACCATTAGCAACCTGTAGTATACTTCCTGACATAAGGAAATATATTGAATATGTTGTGCTTGAGAAATCATTCAATCTTGTGTGTCCATTGGTTGTGTAGATTTACTATGCAGATGATGGTGAATAGTTCACTTGGAATACTGCCTTTCTTATCCTACCATTGTTAAATGCTGGAATGGAGTGAGTGGGTGGATGATGAATACTTACAATCCAAGATGACTAAGTATGTGAGCACATATTAAATGCACTGGAGAACTTCTTGTATGCTTGATAGTGTCAATGGAAGTGGGACAAATGGGTGATGAATTTTATCACCTAGAACACCTTGCTAATCCTAATACTGTTCATTAGGCAATTTGCCTTTGAAAGTGAGCTGTAACATGTGATAAATTCCTATAAGCTGATGCCAAAATGATTGTAAGAGTTTGTAATTGTTTGATTTGGATGCAGGCCACTTCTCACCCTCTTCTGTCCACAGTTCTATGATTGCATTGGAATCCATAAACTTGTTGAAAAATGAAAGCTGTTTTTTGTTATGTAAGCCAAAGTGAGTTCAAAGCTTGTCCTCAGTCAATTTAACCAAGTTCTCCATGCCTTTACTCCACCGAATCTCAATTGGGTTGTCATTAAATAACTTGACAATAACATGAGTATCTTACATATTGATATTCTCAAGTGTGGCTCAAATAAGTTGCCCAATCTCCTGGATGTCTTTCTTTGATGCTAGCATTTGCAGCATATTGTGAAGATCCCTGGGTAGTTTTATATGTATAATCAATAAATTAATGTTAATTGCATGATTAGAATGAAGTTACAGTTATATATTGTCAATGGTGTCTTTGTATATCTCATCATTCTCTGCTGTGGCTAACATTACCTCTTACATCTATTACTGCACTTGAAACTTTTCAATCATCTTTGGGTCTTGGTAGTGGGAGAGCATAATAAGTAATTGGTGCAGACAGCTTGATATTCTTAATAGATGGTGTATCCTATGTGACAACTAAAAAACAATATATTGATATTGTAGACAAGTAGTGTAGAATTATCATATACCTTTCCATTTCCTGGCAAGTGTCTGTTTTACTCTTTTATGTTCAACTCCCTGATGATATCTTTACAATACTGGTTGCATGTCTGCATGATGATTATGTCAACAAATTCTCTGATAGTGAATTTCAAAAAGATCATGTTCCTCTCATTGAATGCCAATTTGCCAGCAGTAAGTGAGTTAGGGGCTGGATGAATGAACCAGCTACCTGTGAATGCTCAATACTGGAAAGTAAGTGAAAGAGGTAGATTTAATTAGTAATTTAAAGTCTGGTCTGGTCCACTTTTTTACTCCTAAAAAGTGCAATCAGACCAAGACCAGACCTGTGTAACAATGTCTCTGAATCAGGCAACCAGCAACCAGTTCTAACCAGTTTTTTGAAGGGCAGCAGCATGGGTGAATGTACTACACATCCTTAGCTATCAATAGCATCTTAAATTATATATGTTGGTGACCTACATGAAACTAGTTTCATGCATGCACATAGCAAAGCAGTCATCCAAGAAGTGGGATTTCCACAGCTCCCTGTAGATGATACCCTTTGATGCCATAGGGAAAGATAGTCACTATCATGAGCTACATGCCCCTATTTTTCCAGATTTTTCCACCTACTGGTTATTGAGATATTCATTAATCTCTCTAGTCAAACTCTTACACTTGCTGTTACAGTTTTTCTCCTTTCTCATTGTCTTTATCTCTTTTGTTTCCCTTGATGTATACACTGTTTCTTAGGTATATACCAAACTATATGAGATTTCAGCTTATTCTTTGTAAATTCTTTATCTCCTGCTTTGATTCTTCTTTGATACTTTATTTTTCTTTCTCTCTTGTTCTTCGGACAGCTACATATCTCCTCAGCTGATTCTCTTACATCAGTCTCATAGCTCCCTTCTTCCCTTTTGACATTAGTGATGCAATCTCTTATACCATCATTCTATCATCTTCCTCAATGTTCTATGATGACACATCCCTTAGTACTTATATCATGCTGCATGTACTTGTATTCTTTACACTTGTTCTACACAATACAAGCATACCCTTGTGTCCTGACATCTGATCAACTCAGACCCTCCTTCTCGTCCTGACCTTCAGTAACTCTCAAGCTTCTCCTGATTTATTATCCTCATTCCCTTTTCTGATGTCACATCTCTTCATGAGTACCTCTAGAGAAGTATAAAGACTTAAGTATTCTCTTTGTATATGCTTCGCGTAACACTTGCACATTTGTACATAGCAAACTATTTCTTTGATTTCTCTTTATTTATCTGATTACTTGGCTAAGTGCCAGTGAGACAAAGTGATCATGTAACCTTGTTTCCATTAGTCTGCACAGCCCTGCACAATATAGCCAGCCTCTTTGGCAGAGCATTTCAGATTTGGACTGCTTTGCTCAAAGTGTTTCCCCTCATGCCTGAGTTTGTCAGCTTGTGCCTGGCATTAGTAAGTGATTGTACCTTAATTTATAAGCCACCAAGCTCTCTGATTCACTAGCATAGTCTTCTATATTTATGTATATAAAGGGGAGCATTTTGGCCTGCAAAGAGCATCTCAACTTTTACTTTAGATAATCTCATCTGATAAGAGATCCCCTGGAAAACCTAGTAAGACCTAGTAAGGCAGGGTACCCCAGAGTGAAGTAAATAGGACTTTAGAACTACTACTAGGCTATTAGAACTTGTACCTAAATAAAGAACTTGTACCTAAGACTATTCTTTTGGGAGAAATACTTTTTTGGCAACAAAAGGCATCTGGTCCCTATTAGTAAGCAACCTAAGCATTCCATAGAACCAAATAAAAGCTACACTTCACCTCTCCAAGCCAAACTTGCCTACTCCTTAGATAAGACAATAAGATTGAGTTATAATACTCTTTTGAGTCTACTAAGTGTACTGTCAAGTTAACTACCAACCAAGAACTGAGCATCTTGATATCTTGACATCTAAACATCTTGTCATCTAGATGTCACATTCCTAGCGCAACTTGTTACCCTTTTGATTAGCATTTCCTAGACAAACCCTTGCTAGGGTACATTGGGACAACCTGTCTATAGGTGTCCTACTACACATTTCCTACAGTTACTACCCTAGGAGGTTGGCAACTTTCCTACATGTGAACCATTAGCATTAGGCAACACCTAGGTCAAGTTTTTAAATCACCCACCTCTCATACTATCAAAGTACAAGTTTCCACAGTTACTAGATAACCTATTGCCATTGTCCTCACCCTATTAGATATGTAATATACCTAGGATTATCTTTACTAACCAGACTATAGGCTGAAACCATCTTTCACAATCAATTTGTAAACTTATGTGGAGGATTGGCAAACAAACCATAGCTCCTGGTACACTAAATTTCCCCTTTTCTACTTGGAACTATATTCATTACCTCTAACTCTGCCAAGGGTAGACTTCTTGTACTACCCTTAAGCAAAGTGTTTTAGTCTGTGAAAACAAGACATGTTGTTTGGGGACCAATGATTTTTGGTTGATTCTTCATTGTCTTGTCTAAAAGGAAAACACCAGCATATATGACACCAAGATACATGTTTGCATTACATGTCATTAAAATATAACTAGAAAATGTATTTACTTGTAATAGGTCAGGGAAAAATCATAAAAATATGAAGATATTAGAGAAAGTGAGAAGAAATGGTAGTGACTTGCCAATATAGTTTAATGATTCCCATGACTCACCATGACTCAGTCATGTACTACCATGTCACAACATTACATTGCCTCAAGGCTATACTATAACTCATCCTGGCTCATCAACTAAAACCTTCATAACTCACAACATGCACTGCCTCATGGCTATGCTTATAACTCATTATGACTACTTATAACTCATGCCTTATCTCTTACCTCTTATCATATCTCCTTATCTATGAGTTATTCCTTTATCATGCCTCCTTTTTGTTTTCAACTTTCAAGGATTACTTCAGATCATCTCAAATGTTAGGTACATTGTACACTTTGTTTCTTCTCTATTTGTACTAATTTTGATTTTTTTTGCCCACATCAATCATTCTCTTCATTTCAGTAGCTTGACCATGGACATGGCACCTCTCTAGCATTGCCATTGTTGGTCTCAGGTAAGTCTTTGATTACCACTTTGTTTCAATGCTAACTACCTTCTAATTTCTTGAAGGAAATATATATTCCATCCATGATTCCCATTCAGGCAGTCTTGGCTTCATGCTATGACTGCACAACACTATAACCTTGGAAGACCTTATTGGCTTCATTTTTGTTGTCTTCATCCATCAACAAATAATATACAAATAATTTCTCTTCACCTTTTGAGTCCTCTTGATTACTGACTGATATTTGATGATCCATGGTTCAAGGTATTGTGGTCTACCATAATAAAGTTTGTTTGCATTTATTCATCATTTCGTATGTACTGTCCAACCATTCTATGATAGCTTTCTATTATTGACTTGTTTGCTCATCTGTCAAGTGAACCTTGATTCCATGGTAGGTTTACCATTCCTTATCAGTCTATTAATTTTAGGATATGAGGGCAATTACTTAGGCAATGCTTGTGACTATTATATCCAAAGCACTAAAAGAGTGGATGGATATTAGATAGGGGCCTATTCCTTTCATTAGTAATCTTTTGTAGTACTTTCCTTGTAGTACTATCATTGTGTATACTATTTGGAGTATTCTTGAATATACCAGACTTCAATCTGGGTTTTTCCAAGCTACCTTAAAGACTTTGATGTATGCTCTTACATAGGCAGGATCATCAAGCTTAAATTTGTGCATATGATCTATGAGTGAATTAATATTGTTTGAGGACTCCTTAGGTCCTTTCTTCTGTTCTGATTTCTTCTCTCACTATTTCTCAGAAGTTTTCCTTATCTTTTTATCTTTATGCTTCTTGGAGGACTTTCTCTTTCTCCTTTGATATGTATTTATTATTGCTTGACTCATCATCAGAACTATCATCAGACAAATCTATAGTGGTGTCAGAGTCAGTGCTACTCTCTTCAGAGAAGCTCTCTATGTCAGAGTCTATTCCATCCTCATCAAACTTGTATCAATATAGTAGTTTATGACTTGACTAACTTCACCAATCTGGAAGGGTTTGCTCATATCTACTATGCCAGTATTACCCACTAGTAGAGAGACCCTGAATAAAAGATAGGACAGCTCCCTTCATATGGTATGAAAGATAGGAGCTAGTGGTCAGCTTTCTTAGCAAAGAAGAAGTACTTATGAAGATGCAAGCTGGGGCAAGTTCAGATAGGCAAGTCCAAATTGATTAGCTTAAGCAGCTACTCACATGACTGCAGGCAAATAGGGTGACTTTTATACATCCTTGGACTGGTTGAAAACTCATCTTTTACAATGATGTGTAGGAGTAACACTGCTTGAGGTGCATAAATCAATAGAACTGTAGTATCACTGATAGTTACTGGTATTCACCAGTACATGGTGGGTTCAAATGAGTAGGTTATTGTACTTATATTGAATTATTGACTGACTATATGATAAGGGCAATGAAACATGGATCAAAGAGGATGAAGATGGATAAGCACATCCCAGACAAGCTTTCAAGGAGCTGCACTTGTATGGAAATGCATAGGGAATGGACAATTTTAAATAGGATGAATTGATGGGTTTCAGAAATCAAGAGTATGTTTTAGTATATATTTGAGTATTCAACACTGATACAGCAAAGTGTAAATCCATCACAAATATCCTCAGATGTTGTGATTTACCCTGCAATTATTGTTGAAAAATCTGCCACATTTCATCACAGACTCATGTAAGGTATCAAATGGAATGTCCACCATAAATTTCTTATGTAGCAGCAGACAATTGGACAATTGGACAATATGATAGATTATGAATGACTATGTATAAAGTGAGGTGGAAATTCCAATGACAGAAAAATGGATCAAGAAGGTGGTTGGGCACCAATACAACTATATAGTGTGGTGAAAAGCTATACAGTAAGTCTATATGGAAGCAAAGATAGAGGGGGAATAAGGCATATTAATAGTTGATGAAATATTTGTGCAGTTCATTGTCCTAGAGCAAAAACACCTTAATAATTTGGACAAGATGAGGTATTGACAAATGAGGGTGTAATCTGTTCCCTCTTCAAACTCACCCTTTACTATGCATGGATGACTTTTTTGGCATACTTAAGGGTCTAATAGTAGCCTTTGCTTGTTTGTAGCTAGCATGTAAATGATTGATTGTATTTGTACATTGTACAATGGTATTGGCTTGCCTTCAACTCAGTCAAAGGTCTGATTGGCTTGATGCCAGGCATATCAGTAAATGAACACCTGACTATATCAATATATATGCTAGCAACAGTATCTTAACTCCAGTAAACAATATGATATGGTCATTTGTTTTTCCAATACTAGCAGCAGTTACTAGGTAAGCAATTTATATATGGGCATGATGTTTGATCTTAAGTAATCAGGCATGGAATGTTCAGTTCCAACAACCAGATGTTGATGTGTGGGTTACTTTGATACCTTCCAGACTTTCCCTAAACTAATAAAGGCATAGTGAAGCAGTATTTAGCTTATCATACAAAAAGATTAAAAGTATAAGCACCTAATAACTGTGACAAATGAAACTATAATGCTTAAAATTCCCCTGTCACAAAACAAACAGCACCTGCTTCTGTATAAGAGAACAAAGGATCATCTTGAAACAGATGATGAGTCCTCCAACAGAGACATAATGGTCCAGAAGAACTACTATAGTTTCTGTGATGGCAAAGCAGTAAAGCATCTATACAAATGTGTACAATGTAGGGTGATCATATATAAACAAGACTTCCTAGACAACAAGAAATACATAGGATTGGGCATTATCTCCAATCTAGTGCCATTTCTATATCTCTTATACAAACAGATCATATAAAAGAGATCTCCTCAGCCAATACTAAACTCTGTGGTAAGTTAACTACATTTGCAATGGGATGTGAAATCTGAGGATTACAATGAGGCTTTTGGGGCTACAAGGGATGCAAGCAGATGAGGCTAAACTGGCCCTTGGTGGTTATATCCCCCCAGCTCACTAGTGAAGCTGATACATATATATGAGATGCAATCACTTTTGATGTCAAGTATCTAGGAAATGACAACATGATTTGCTGGCTTGGAATAGATCCTCTCCACTAAGACTCAAACCCAGGTGTGAATGGTATATGCTTTATTAAAAAAAATCTGGTCAGATTACAGTGTAGAAACAGATGATCAAAAAGTGAAAGTTTATCCAAGATTTCATCAAGAGCAATGTGCCTGTGAACACATTCATTGTAGCTGACACATACATATATGAAAATGGATGGACACAGGACATTTGCAATATGAAAGGGAAAAAACTTAGTCTAATTTTGCATGGATATCAAAGATAATCAATGTATACTGTGGAAAGGCAATGTTGAAGACAATGGAGGCAGTGAACTTATTTGCACAGCAACATGATGTATGTAGGTAAAACATTTTACTGATTCAATGATTCAGTGATGTTCACAACCTCCCCTTATAAGAGGGCCTCCTTTGTGAAAAAGATTAAAAGCTACAGTATTGATGCTCAATTATTTATTTATTAGTACTGGCTTGAAGCAAGGTTAAATAAAGATTACACTATACCTAATAGTCCAATATGGGATATTTTCAGTTATGATTAGCTTAGATGTACAGGAATACAATCCAGCAGTTCAGGGGTATGGATATTGGATGGATATCTGTCATGTGTTGGAAGGCAATAATAGTAGTTATTATGGAACAATTTGCATTTCATCACCAATATAAGTTTATGGAAACTGCCAATGCCTTAGTTATTGCCTTCTTGACACCACTACCAATGCCTAGGAAATTGGCTCCTTGATGCCACTGCCAGTGGTAGCAGTAGTCTCCCCTCTCTGTAGCTAGCAAATCTACTAAGTTACAAGTTTGTATAGGCTGTGTGGAATTACTATAGTGGAAGATCTGCACAAATAATAATAGTATCTTGGACCAACAGTGTGCATATATATATAAACAAACTGATGTTAGACTAACACACTGTCATATACCGTGCCAGCCCCAAGTACACTCCGGCCCTCCGGGCACAACTCCGCTCCTCAGGAGCGATCTCCGGTCCGTTCTCTGTTAATATGTACCTCCGTTCCTCCAGACATCTGTATTCTGACTAATCCTTCCTGACACTCTGTACTTACGATATTCCTTTATTCTATACATAGTATAGTTCCGACTCTTAGATACCTCCAACCTGTGCTTGCACAGCTCCGGCATTCGTCCTGCCGGAGCGCAGCACCAGCTTTCTTATCTTCCATTCTCCGTCTCAGTCATCCGCTTTACTAATACTGTACTTTCCCTCCATATATAAACTCCTAGACACTCCGTGTACAGTAGCTAGATTATCAACTTGGACAGACTCCTGTTCCTTCCATTATCTCTGTTCTTCTCCGCTCCGAAATACAGGACAAGAACGACAGCAAGGGCGCAGCACATAAGCTGAAGCCAAAGTCCTATTCGTCCGCACGACTCCGGAGTTCCAGAGTTCCACCAGGAGTTGATCAGTCTCTAACACACACCAAAGCTACAGGTAAAACCAATTACAATTTATTGTAATTCATTTCTCTGTCACATATAAGCCTTAACTTGAAAGAAATAAACTACTAAATGCAAGATTTCATTGCTCAAAATTGGTGCACTACTACACTGAAATAAAGAAAACAAAACATAGAACTATAGCATTTGTTGCTTTCCACAACTTTTTAAAGAGGTGATATAATGACATAGGATTAATCAAGTAGCTGAAATATCCACATTAAAAATCAAGGGCTTTATGACTAAAAAAAGCCATTAGTAGGATGACAAGAATGTGAAGTAGAGATTGATCTACAAAGCAACAAAATGACTTCAAATTGTGTTCACACACAGTATGGATGCACTTTGAAGTAACAGTAGCACCTCCCAGACTGTGTTGAAATGCCAATTATTTGATATCCTCTTTGGAGAGGTAGTCAGAGGAGCCTTCCCATAGTAATTTTAAGGCCAGTCTCAACTTCAGTATCAAACCTGATGGCTTGGGTAATTTGTCAAAGAGTATGTCAACCTCTCTGAGTTAATGATGCTCTAAGTTTTACAATTGATGCCTACAATTCTGATGACCTGTCACAATAGCTGATCATGCTCCATGACCAAGCAAATGCCAATGTTCAAGGATTCCTGAGAACCTACTACTAACTCACCTTATTCCCACAAACACTCAATCTTTGCACACCAGTACACCTGATTCATTTAGCTTTTTAAGACATGCTAATGCCCAGTACAACTCATCTGGTCCTTTTTTTCCTCTTGCTGACATTTTCTCAAAGAGTAAGTACAGTATATTGTTAGTATTTTGCTTGTAGAAACTGATGAATTTCAGTCCAATTTACCTTAGTACTGTTGCAATTTGCACCTGATTGGCCTGCACTAGTGAACCACTGTGCCAACACAGTCTCATTCAACATCTTATCAAACATTATTCAACCTATCCTTTATCTACCACCAGATGAGGTGACCAGCATGATTATTGGCAACATTCAATGAGACGTGACATGAACTGGCTTCTAATGCAAGGTACATATTTTTTTAACACCAAAGCAAGTTTGAATTTACTTGTCAAACAATTTTAGGTTTGAATGTCAGCTTATGAACGTCTTTTTTTTCTGCCAGCTTTGAAGATTTGACATTTGTATGACTATTGTAGAATCATATTTCTCAAGTTCCAACAATGTTCTTCACATACATTTGCCAGTTGATTTGTCACCTTGTTTCTTCAGATCCAAAGCCAATTATCTCTTGTACATATCCATGCAACTATTTATCACAAACACTACAGAGATATTTGAAACCACATCTCATGGATTCAATTCCTACTTTAGTAGGATGTTTGCTGGGGTTTTAACCACTGGCATCAGTTTGTGTGTTTTTTTTTTCAGAGTTTTGGATATATCACACAGCTCTTTGTGCCAGGTGTGCTACTAACATTTCTCAAGTTGTATGGTTTGCTGATCCTGCAATGCAAAAGATTGTCACTCACATGCTACATGTGTACAACTCACCAGGATGATTCTTGACTATGGTATAGCAGCAGCTTCCTTGGTCTGCAAGTACACATAATATACCTGGAACCATCAAAACTCTCAGTTTCATCCTCACATCTGTACCTATTCACCTATACAATACACTTGATACTGATTTTTTATAATTGACTATAGAGCTAGAAATAATTGCTGGACCTGCTATCCATCTGACAATAGCTGCCTATATTGCACACTTCAACATCTTCAAAAATGAAATCATTAGTTTTTTATATGGTATTTAGGATTTGGTGGACTCAATACTCAGTGAGCATGTCCTAGCAAATGCAAGTTCTAGTTTGGATTTACTACCAAACCTTTACAATATTATGGATTCCAATGTTGTTTTAACAGCAATTCAACTACATATAACATATATCAATGTATGGCTTTGTTGTAGTTATACTTCCACTTGTCCACTACTTGTAATATTTCTGAAATATATATATATATATATATAAACTTCATGACTGTGCTGCTGCTCTATTACCCATGTGTGGTCATTCTTGATCAGCTCTAGTACTGCTGTCTTCATCTATCATGCCTTGAAAACTTGCCTCCATCACCTATGGTCCATGTATAATGTGTGGCATGCCTGATTAACCTGATTTTGCCTCAACACCACCAGTTAGTCCAGTAATAAGGTGATTTGTTGGCACTAACTCTGCTAGGTTGCATTTTGAGTCATTTGTATTGACATGGTAAGTTCATCTGGTTAGTAGGTTGTCTGGGGGTGTGGATAGATGATGTGGGCAGTGTGGGCAGTCTAGGTATGACTGACTTGCCAGCTCTTCTGCCAGGGATGTTATACTAACTCTTGTCAAGTTGTGGTATACACCACTTATTATACATATTGCACTTATTACCTCCTCTTCCATCATATATAGTGGAGTTTTCAATACTCTGGCCAATTCAATTGCCCTTGACATCACCTAATGCTTTTAGCTGGCCATTTTGATTATTCGGTCTTATACTCTGATGTAGTGCATCCATTTTAGCAATATACTTGTTCCTGATGCTCCTGAAACATTGCTCATTATGTTTTGCATCCTTTAACAATGATCTGGTGGTTCTAGGTGACCATCATCTCCAGGTTCATTCTACCCAGCCACATGACTGTTTATCCTGATAGGTCAAATTGATACATTCATTTCATTGACATGTTGGTTGCTGATAGCTGTAGGACATTCCTGAGTGCCTTGAACATTGCCTTGTATGACCATTTTAGTGCTTGGGTTGTCTGGCTCAGCTGGTGTCATTCTGGGTAAATTCTCTCCTAGTATATCTATTTATCCTATGTATTCTTGGCTATGTTCTAATGTGTTCTGCAATTCCTTAGGTAGATTTCTAGAGTGATCATGCTGTGATATTCCCAATATATCTGCCCCATTGCCAGAAAGTCCTTTATCACAGCTTACTGATCATTTCCCTCCCTTTTAAGCTCAACACTTGGAAGTTTATCTGTTTACTGCATGAGTTTTTGAGGCGGTTCAGGGAATGCAAAATGTGGAATTTCACCAAAAACATACCATCAGATATGGATTGCTAGAACTAGGGCCAGGTTGATAGAGAATTTATTTCCAAGAATTTCAAGATATGAACATTATTAATAACATAAATATGTTCTAATATGTTTATTGGTGGCTTTTCCACTTGTAATGAGTCTCATAATGTAGCATTTCTGATTTATTTTCTATATCCACATGTACACAAGTCACACTTTTGTGACCTGTGGCCATCTCACACCAGAGTCTCTCCAAGTTGTCCAGGCCCTTAATAAAACTTCTCACTCAAATCATAGCAAAAAATACTGGAAATCTAACATTATATTTGTAACTTCTTTCACTTTCAGTAACTCCTTACTTTTTCTTGCTTAGAAAATATTTTCTTTCTTTCTTTGTTACCAGCTTTTATTTGCAAACACCATAAACAAGTTGCTGTTGGGCCATGACAGTAAAATCTCAGACTAGATCAGATCTCAGATCTTGAATCCACATTACACCACTCACTTCAACACTCTTGAATCCTGATCTTGTTTTCCTAGTGAGGATCTAGCACACATAAATTGGAATTGAGGAAGCATACTTGCCTAGAGCTCTTTTTGTTTTATATCCAATCTGCTGAAGTAACTTTTGAATTTTGTCTGATAAAGTTAAGTGCTTGACCACCGTCCCCTGTTTTAATACAAAAAGGCACCACTGGCATAGCCATGCTTGAATTTAAAACCTCTCATTACACCACCATAACTTCACTCTGGCAATGTTGAATGTTGAATGTGACCATTACCATTACTGGTTCAGTACTCAGAAGGCTCCTCACCGCCATCAGTCAAACAAGCACCCATCAACAACAAGGAGTACCTTTTGCCATGTATGGTGGTAGGTACTCCTGTTCCATATCAAGGTGTGACAGGACTTATTTATGTATAAGGGCAGGAATGTCCTAGTGAAGCATGTCAAAAGTCAAAACAGTAGTCAATACCACCTGTAACCAGTAGTTAGCTAAGACAAAGAATTACATGGCATGTGCCATGACTTGAAATCAGTTGAGACCAGGTTGCCAGCTGAACATGAGACAGGTCAGCACAAACAGTGTGAATATGAGACAGCATGCATACCTGAGCCATCCACACCTGCCATTGATCCCAAATATCCTACTGATCAGCTGAACTCACACCAAAGTCAATCAAAGCTGACCATGTGCACTTAGAGCCAGCATTACCTGAGCAGTTACTTACGATATATGAACACCACATGAATGTAGCTCACAGGCTTGTTACTCAGTGACTCACTAGAGATTCTACATGTAGGTGCATTTTGTCATAATATCATGGTGACTTGCTATGTATTCTACACTACTACCTCATGCTCCCCATATAGTAGGCACGCACCACTAAATGTAACCTATCCAAGATTAAACTAAATATCTGATTTGATGATACTGTGCCATAGAGTAAGTAATTTGACCAAGGGCCTACTTGAAGTTCCACTTAGTCTGCAGGTAGGTAACACAATGTGAAAATTCTCATCCATAACTTGGAACAGTGCTGAGGCTAAAGCCATAAAGCTGCTCTTGGAGTGATTAAATGAATTCTTTATTCAACACAAGCAGCACCTCCAGCAAGTCAGCATGGATATCCAGCAGGGTGGGATCTTCCTCCTCTTCTACCTGAACATTATTTTCCTTCTCTTCATCAACTGCAGTCAAGCGATTTGCTATCTTGTAGAAAAACCAGATAGGACCACCAGAAGCCAGTAATGGTCAGGAGGATCACTAAGTCATGGTGGGAGTACATCTTGAACAGGATGGAGGATCTATTTGGTGACCTGCTCACAAGCCAGGGACATAGGCACTACAGCATTAGACAGGCTTGTGTGAACATAGCAACAATGAGCACCAGAAGCCTTCAGTTTGGCCAGCAAAGGGAGCCCAAAGTATTTGATTCCCTGAGTAGGGTGCAAGCGCTGGCTGAATGTCTATGGTGGAAGGAATGCAATTTCGTGCATAATTGCAAAGTCAGGAATTTGATAGCAATTTTGGTAGGAAGGAACAGATATGGTTCTGATTGAGGCCAACATTATTTTTCCAGCATCAGTCTCTTTACAAAAATGATGCAGGCTGGGCACTATGTACAATTGGCTCCCTTGGTAAGCCAGGTCATACCAAAGGTAAGTTTGAAGATAACAAAACCTCCCCAGCCACAAGATCTGTGAGAATCTGGGTTCAGGGTTCATACCAGGGAGCCTCCAGGTTCTGAGGATTTCATTGCCTGCTTTAGCAGCAAGCAAGGAGAGAAGACACTTGTGTTCAGCAAGATGATTGAATCTTTGACCAGGTAGATGAAAGGCTGTCCAATCAGTTATGGGAGGGGGTCTGGATCAATTGGGGACCATGTCAGTTACATTTAATGACTGATCTGTTATTTTCACTATAATTCCATGCACCCACCCAGTCTTTGGAATTGTTCATTGGTTGTGTATCTTGTGCATCTGTTTGTGTATTCATTTACAAGATATCAAGCAGGGAAAAATTACAGGTTCATTGTGTATAGGGCACCACCTAAAATGGTGGATGTGTCTATCTATTTACCATCAACCACCTCCCCCAGCACATGTAGTTTCACCTTCCATACCACTACACCACATTGCCCAAAGAGGTGTGCCTGAGAATCTGATGAGCTGCTAAACATCCCCAAAGGGCAACAACATTTGTGGGAGAGTTGCAACACCAGAGGGCAAACCTTATCCTATGGGAAAGTGGAAAATATCCTTGTCAACCAAGCGAACTACAGGAAGTGGAGATCTTTTTGTTTGCCTAACTTGGTGCAGGGGGGTTGTACAGTGAAAGTGGTAGGGTGGAAAGCACTTCAAGAACACATGAGAGGGAACTATAGATGTGAAGTCAGCAGAAAGACTTGAACTTGTGTGGGATGCTCATCTAAGAGAGTGGATCAATAATCAGGATGTGGGGCAATGAGTATAATATACCTTGGTACATAGTGTATTTGTAGTGTCATAACATTGCAATCAATGTCAACTTAGGCCCTTGACTTGTTAGTTGCATCTCAGTTACTCTCAACACAAGTGCTTCAAGTCATCCTTTGTCTTCTAACTACTGGTATTGACTATAGCAAGGCATTATTTTGAATAGCAGGGCATAGTAGTAGGTCATGATGGAAAGAGAAAGAGTTAGTGTGGCAAATTCCTATTGTAAATAGTGCATGCCTTAGGCATTTCAAACTCAGCTGCAAGGGTCAATTTCAGACTCAGGTCAGAGCACCCAAATATACATATAAAAGCTCTGTCACCTGTTCTTCCAATGTCCTTCTTTGTTGTGAGTCATCAGTTGATCACTGAGCCAGAGTGGCGTGAAGTGCACATTCTCGATTAATGTTGCATTTGATGAGGAAGTTGTGACATGAACTCAGACACAAAGCAGAATTACCTAGCAGGCACAAAACATTGCCCCAGTGGTCATATTGATCAATGATCAATGATTGCATGGAGTATGTATATCTGTTTCAGGATGATCCTGGATCACAGATGGGCTTGTGTGCACTTAGGAGCTATTGCTGTAAATGCCCTGATCACTGAATTCACGCCATCAGTTGCTGGGCTGGTCAGGGATGTCTCTTTCTTATGACACTAGCTAGATTCTGTGTGGTGTGCAATAGGCATGAGTAGCATATTCAAACATGAGTGAAGATGTTCCAGACTACACACGACTTGAAGTAAATGAACAGTCAAATGCACCCTTGGATAAGTTGGTTGGCATAAGGGTAGAACTATTAATAGTCCGCATTTCACCTTAAAAGAGTATACATCTGTATACAGTGGACTCTTGGATACAAAATAAAAGATTCCAACAGTGTCATCACCTCATGTTGATTATGAAACCCACCATGATATACTAGCGTTTGGAGCACGGATCTGGCTGTCTAGGTATGTGTGTCCTATCTAACAGGGACACAGTGAACGTGGCTGATTGGACCGGACATGGTCATCTATAGCCAGTCTGTTCATCGAAGTCCAGCAAGTAGTGGCAAACTTGATCAAGGACCAAATACTCGTTGGCCATGCTATACAGAATGACCTGAAGTTACATGCACCATGCATAGCTTCTTATAATCTTGTGCAAATGCAGGCACTCTTGCTCTCCCATCCATCTCCACAGATCTGTGATATCCAATCATTGGCAGACGAACACTGTGTTGTCAAATCATGACACCCCATGCTGTGCATCCTCCTCATAAAGCAAGAACTTGGTATCATCATCCAAGGTGAACACAGTAGTGTAAGTTGTGCATTCCACCCACATAGTATCCTTATGTTGTTGATTGAACGAACAGGTGATGGATGCACATGCAACCTTGTCCGGTTATACAAAAAACAGTAGGAAAACAGCTTCAAATCATTTCTCACCACAGCTTACGCTCAATTAAAAGACAAAGTTGGCAATGACTCTCTGGGTAAGGCCATTGCCATTGGCCAAGTCATCATTGCAGCCATCTCTGTTAAATTTGGTGATTGCACACTCTTGATAGGTTTCGCTTCATACTGCACTAACTAGTGATTACTTCATTTTCTAACTTCGCCCAAGTGATTCCCCATGCTCATTATCTCACCATTGCTTTAGCAAGTTGTTGCATCTCTGCCCAAGCAGAGCATGGACTTTTACCATTTCCATTCGCACTGTGGCTCACTTGTTTACCTTTGTTTACCTACAAGCGCACTCACATCCTGGAGCCCACTGTTCCTCCTCCTTGGTTACTCACAGTGGACTCCAGGTCTGTATACCTCTATACCTCTCTCAATATACTTGGTTACTCACAGTGGACTCCTGTTCTAGCTCCCTGAGTCGACCCACCAAGTGACTAGCTTGCTTCCACACCTGTTAGCTCCTAATAGATGACGAGCTCAATGGTTCAGTTATCTCATCCACACACCATTATGAAGAAACTCAGATGATTCCAAGTGCTTCTGTTTCTTGCCATGCCTAAGGGTAGGGGGAGACTTTTAGAAGGTAAGAGGTGTGGAAGCGATGACTCAGGGAGCTAGAACAGGAGTCCACTGTGAGTAACCAAGTATATTGAGAGAGGTATAGAGGTATACAGACCTGGAGTCCACTGTGAGTGCCTGGCCGTATCAAGGAAGTGTGCAGAAAAGGCATGTGAGCCAGGGGAGGTGGCAAAGCAAGCAGTGTTGTTGGAAATTGCCTGGAAGATAGGAAAAAGACAAGCAAGGTTGGAGGACAGTGTGTTAGGGATTGTGCAACTCCTGGCGGAACTCCAGAACCCCGGAGTTCATGCAGACGGATAGGACTTCGGCTTCAGCTTATTTCCTGTGCCCATGCTGTTGTTCGTGTCCTGTATTTCGGAGCGAAGAGGAACAGAGGAGACAGAGAGAAACAGGAGTCTGCCCTAGTTGATAATCAAGCTACTGTACATGGAGTGTCTAGGAGTTTATATACGGAGGAGGGTACAGCATTAGTAATGGGATGACTGAGACGGAGGTTAGAGGGTAGGAAAGCCAGTACTGCGCTCTGGGGAGACGAATACTGGAGCTGTGCATGCACAGGTCAGAGGTATCTAAGAGTCAGAACTAAACAAAGTACAGAACATTGTAAGGAGTCTCATAAGTAAACATGTCAGAGAGGATTAGTCAGAGGTACAGAGGTCCGGAGGAACGGAGATACATAATTACAGAGAGAACCGGAGATCGCTCCTGAAGGAGCGGAGTTGTATGCGGAGGGCCGGAGTGTGCTAGGGGTTACACAGTTGTGGAACACCTTGGGAAGATGCAAAAAGGGTGGCACCAAAAGCCTTGATAGTGAGTTCCCCTCAATGCACTTGATCCCATGCTCAACTTGGAAATTTGTGTATTTTTGTGAGTGCCCAAGAGTTAGCACCCTGTGAAGGAAAAGAGAATAAACTGTGATTCCATCCATCACAGAGGAACTGATGACTATGATGCATGATGCATGAAACAGGACCCTCTCATAATATTCTGTACCTGGATTACTCAGCCCAAGTCTACTCCCCAGTATAGGGCCAATAAGCTCTATGGCCAAGCATGCCCATGCATGATGCATAAACATTCCCAAACCATGGCCTTCAGGGGCTGGTGACTATATGCAAGGTGTGCCATCCACAAGGCAAGTCCATTGATTGAGAGCATCTCACAGTGCAGCACCAATTGCTGGGGTGTAGAGCCCTGTTGGGGTGAAGAACATGAGGGTGACATCAGCAGTGAATGGTGAGTGTCAGCTTGCTGCTCACGTCCACATCTGTAGTTGGTATGATGGACGCGTGGAAGAGTGGCCATTCCATCATGGTACTCATGTGTGTCTTGAGGAGGAAAGGGAGATGTCAGTTTGCTAAATGTAGCATTATCTCGGACGGATCATGGTGCTGATGCTGGATGGAGTGCTGAGGGGTTGACCATGTGTGACATGCGTGTGTCAGGATTGATGATGGTGGTGGGTAATGGGTTGGGATGATTGCATTCAATAATGGTAGCACGCATGGAAGCGCATGAGATTCAGTGAGGTAGAGGATCTATGTCAGACATCAATAAATCACTGCTCCTCCACACACAAATGTATGCAAATCTGGGTATCTTGAGACTCTGGGTACCATCTATAGGATAGTTAACGACACAAGGACAAAGATGACAGTCAGAGGATGCACCTGTGTCATCCTTCTACATTCCATACCTTGTCTTATGTAACTCGACCATGACATCCTTACCATCTACTCAAACACCAAGTTCCATTTGTACTCCAGGGACGACAGAGTTCCTTGGCAATGAACGCCTTGAGATCCTTCCTCCTGACATGTCCGTCCTGCCCACTCACCAGTGCAGGGGGACAATATCAATGCTTTGCTGACTTGCAAAGTGGCATACGGAGGTGGTAGGGAGAGCATGATCCGATGTCAACGACCCAAACAGGACACTCAGCAGTTCAAGCAGGTGTGTGTTTACTGTGTGTGGTGCACCCACTTCCACTTTCCCATCACTCTGCCAACACCCCCAGATCTGGCGCCACCTCAGGTGCAGGGATAGAATGCATCCAGGTTTGCACCTCATCATCATCCTATGAGAAGAGCCCCATGCTGACCTTGGCTATCTCGCCTGTTTGCATGAGAAGCTGTTTCAAGACACCATTAAATGAGGTGATCTCAACGCTCACATTGTTACGCTGGACCTTGCACAGTGCATCAAAACTCTGCACAGGTGGGTGCACCTTGATGGACCTGCATGTGCCACATCAGCAGAGGATGCAGAATGCGGAGGGATGTGTGAATGAAGCACTTGATGACTTCACATTTGGTGGTGCCTTCGCCCATGTAGGCAAGGATGAATGTGTGGCAAGGAGTGTGTGGGCATGGAAATGACTGCTCCACCAGGTTTGATAGTTGGTGACATTTTCGTGTTGTTGTACAAAGATATCGAGGATGATAGTACCTGTGTAGTTGATGATCCTGACTGTTAGATTTGGTGATTCCGCACTCTTGACAAGTTTCGCTTAATACTGCACTAACTAGTGCTTACTTCATTTGCTAACTTCGCCCAAGTGATTCCTCATGCTCATTATACCTACCCTCCACTTCTCCCCATCGCTTTATCTTATTGTTGTGTGTCTGCCCAAGCAGAGCATGAACTTGTAGTGTTTCCATTCGCATTGTGGCTCACTTGTTTACCTCTGTTTACCTACAAGCGCACTTACATCCTGGAGCCCACTGTTCCTCCTCCTTGGTTACTCACAGTGGACTCCAGGTCTGTATACCCTTATACCACTCTCAATATACTTGGTTACTCACAGTGGACTCCAGTCCTAGCTCCCTGAGTCGACCCACCAAGTGATTAGCTCGCTTCCACACCTGTTACCTCCTAATACATTCTTGTTGCATCACACTCTGCTGCTCCTTCTGCGTCGGAACGACCCCTCATTTGTCCACATCCATCGTCGTCTTCGCTCACTACAAGGAGATCTTTCTAAAGTCACCTATCATAAACATCGACCCCTATACCCACCATACCTCCTATACTTCCCATGTCCTCTGAACAACAATCCCACCGCATCCATGCCCTCAATGGCACCAAATACAACACATGGAGCGAGGAAATGAAGGCTCAGAGATACTTCACTCCCAAGGCCTGTGGCGCCTGGTAGATGGCCAGGAAGTGCAACCTGCTGCTGGTGCTGCTGAGCAGCTGGCTTGGGATGTCAAGCAGGAAAGGCTGCTGGTGAACTCATGCTCAACATTGCTCCTGAGCAAGAGAGTCGAATGGATATCAGGCAGCACCAGGACGACCCCAGTGCCGCTTGGACCGCTCTGAAGACTCTCTATGTCCGGCAGAAGCCTGCAACTGGTTTTGTCCCCTATGATGAGTTCTTCAGCATTAGGAAGCATTCTAAGGAGACTCTCACTGCCCTGACTGCCAGAGTCGAGCAAGGGATGTCCAGGATCAAGGAACTTCGCCCCTCCCCCTTCAGTCTCACCAATCTGGATGATGAACTGTTCTGCATGGCTATGATTTGTGCTCTGGGACCGGAATACTATCATTTCACCTCCTCTCTGCCCCTGCTCACATATCTCGACAAGGTCAAGGTCAAAGCGGCATTCCAGACTGAACAGATCAATCGTCGACCTCACCCTGATGGCTTAGCCCACTTCCCTCCGACTCCATCTTGTCTGCATGCGCCAACTCCTGCACCTGTGACCCCAATGTGCCCTGTTCCTTCTGTGAGAAGACTATTAGGAGGTAACAGGTGTGGAAGCAAGCTAGTCACTTGGTGGGTCGACTCAGGGAGCTAGGACTGGAGTCCACTGTGAGTAACCAAGTATATTGAGAGAGGTATAAAGCTATACAGACCTGGAGTCCACTGTGAGTAATCAAGGAGGAGGAACAGTGGGCTCCAGGATGTAAGTGCGCTTGTAGGTAAATAGAGGTAAACAAGTAGGCCAAGAAGGGCAACCAGTCCAACAGTGCTTCGACCCCCTCTCCTTCCACTACTGCCTCTCAGTGTCAACTCGACCCAGATGGTCTTTTGTCGACCTCCCATCACTGCTCTCTTTGTGGCCACCATCAATGACAACAATGCAGCGTTCTTGAATGGCACCACAGAGGCTATCAGTCACTATGCCAACCCTGCGACCTCTGTTCCTCTGGATCTGGCTCTCTGGCATCGCAGGCTGGCTTACCATAATGTGGGGGGTAAAGGCACTCATTGAGCACAACATGGTCACTGGTCTTGACTTCAATGTGAAGACTCCGCCTGATCCAGTCTGTGAGCCTTGCCTGGCAGGCAAGATGCATGCCAACCCCTTCCCCAGTACTGAGTGGCGTGCTTCGCGCCCCCTGGAGCTCGTGTACACCGACATGCATGAGGTGCCCTACAGAACCTTCGCTGGCTGTCGCTATTGGGTCATTTTGGTACCAGTTCTTCAGCAGAATCCTTTTTCAGGGGGTTCTTCCTGAAGAACTGCTTCTTCTTTGATTGCATGGATATGATGAAAGGCTTCTCATTCTTCATCACGTAATTCATTAATCCACGAATGTTCTAGGAGAGTGGTACAATCCTCTGTACAGTCTGGTAAGTGTACTTCTCTGGTCTTCCAATTAATTACAATCAGGGTTGTGCTGTCTTAACCAATTGTATCTGAGGATCATTTGGTTTTTACTCAGATCTGTTAGTTTGGCATTGAGGTTCTCAGCATGTCCCTGATACTTGATTATTATATCTGCACTGTGAGTAATTGACCCTGCAGAGTTGGGTGTGCCATCCGCGTTAAAGATGGGGATTGGTCTAGAGAAGGGTTTTAATGGAAGCCTCCTTTGGTTAGCGAAGTTCCGATCAATATAGATGGCATTAGCTCCTGAATCTCAGAGAGCATTAGTAGGATAAGTTCGATGTCACCCATTAATGGGGATGATAGAAACTTCTAGATTGATTTCTCATGGGTTCAAAGAACGTACGCGTTGTTCAGTGAACATTTCTGGGTTTTCTTTCCAAGTGGGAATAGGCATCAGCTTTACATCCCGACCAAGCTTCCTGCTAGAGACTCCACTTGACCACAAATCAAACCATTCTCATTAGTGGATAAGTCAGTACAATAAGATTTCGTGGTAAGAGATTTGTCTCAGAATGAACAGACAGATCGTTCATCCTGGTTAACCTTTTCCCTAAGGTTCGTCATCTTCAGATGGAATGTAGTCTGGAAACTCTTCTTCTTCTTCTTCTTGATGAGCTTGGAGTTGACGTTTGTATTTAGAACAGTCCTGATGATGCTTTCCTTGATGCCACTTACACTAATCACATTTGGTCGACGGTTTTCGAACTTCCTTGATTTGATGATCCATTCCTCCACAGTTAAAACATCCTTGAGTCATATGAGACTTTGTTTTCGAGTTTTCTGACCTTCTTGGATGAGGTGGCAGCAACAAGTTCATCATCATCAGATGCATTTTCAAAATCATATCCATAGTAGAGAGCATGAATGTCCATTGCCAGCGGATCTCTGTAGACAGATTTCAGTGGTGTGTTGGACCAGTTGGAGGATGTGTTCCAGATCTTCTTTGTCGAAGGAATCTAGTCAAGTCTGTTTGTTGTCCTATCTCGGCAACTAAGTCGAGATCTGCGTTGATATCATCTGTTCGATCTCTGTTTCAGATAATCTCTTCTTCAATGGATGGGAGCATGTTTTGTTCAAGAATGTTGATTGCATGTATAACATCAATCTTTGATTCTTGGTAGTATTGGTGAAACAGGTTTACAAAATCACAAGCTCTCATCTTTTTGGATTGTTTCAGATTCCAAAGTTTCTCCAATGTCCAATCTGGTTGGGCTGTTGGATGAAACTGTACTTGCATCTCTGATTCTAGTTCTGCCCATGTGTAGGCTGTTCCTTTGTCATGTGGGTGAGCAAATATGAGTGCACATGGTCCTGTCATTCCTGATAAGACAGTGACTATAGCGTCATATGACCTTGGGTGAATTGCATCATTGTGTAGCATAAGCCATGTTTTCATTTTCAACCACCAGTCATCAAAATTTCCAAGTTCTCCTTCAAATTCGCCGGGATTGGCGAATACCTCAACCTTCTTAGAAGGCCTAGGCGCACCTTGCGGTGGGATAGCTGCTAGCTGAGCATTTGCCTGATCTAACTCATGTTGAATTGAGTCAGCTCTTTGTTGTAGTCCAGCAGAATGACTTGTCATTAAGCCAAGCTGCATGGCCATGAACGTGAAGCGTTCATCTTCTCCTTGTAAGACATCTATATCTGCAAGGAACTGTGTAGAACTGAACTGAACTGGATTAAACACCATAATGACTAATTTTTTGGTTTTCTGAGGTATCTTCCCTGTTTTCTGATAGAAGCGTATACTGTGGGAAGATAGCCTGCCTTCCTTTTGTTTGATGCACTGACAATTACAATGACAAGAGACAACATTATGTTCTTTACTGTGGGAATTCGTCAGCCAATCATACTTCCCAAATTACTGCTCCGTCTCCTTCATTTCAGGATTGTGGAGTTAGAAGTCCTCGTGGACTTTCCATAGGGGAGGATAGATCCTCTCTATAGGAGCATTATGTGCATATCCATGGGTTGCCAGAAAGTGATTCTCAAAGTTCTGAGAAAAGAAGCAACCTACCACATCTGCAAGGCGTGATTGTGATAAGTGACGAAATAACCACATTACCCAATCAGGAGAATCAGGGTTTCCTGGTATCAGATCCCAAGAATTGTCTATGTAGTTCTGTTTATTATCAGCGGGTCCTGTATTCCAGTTTGGGTTAGGTTCCCAATCTTCCTCTGTGTCCCAATCTGCAATATTATCCCAACCAAGAACTATTCATTCGGTGTTATGGTCTTGTTCCGGGTTACAGATGTTACGATATTCTAGAGCATGACAGACAATGAAAGACCTGCACATGAGCTGAGATCCAACTTCTTTTCGAATATCAACTGACATCGGGTTGCCTGCAGCTTGAGGCACAGGTGGCTCATTTTTCCCAAGTGTGATCTCAAGACCACAGATGTCAAAGTGGTTGTTACATTTTCCAAGATATGTACCCCATTCAACTGCACATTTGGATTTTTAGAGTTTGCCACTTTGATTGGTGAATGGACCTATGGGAATCAAGGATGTCTGGCTTTTGTCTTCCCTGCATATATTCAAATGTGACCCCAATCTTCTCCTTCATGGCAGTGCAAGCCCTGCTGTGATAAGACTTCTTGATATAATCGAGCCAAACATGATACTTGAGTTCCAGGCAAAACCAATTCTTCACATTAATGCCACCCTGGCATGCACATGACATGTAGGCATTTTGTATGTCATCCAGATAATGCAGGATCTGAGTGAGCTGCTATATATTGCCAGTTTTACATTTGCAGTGGTACTGTGTGCTTGAATGGCCACAGTGGTGTGTTTGTACACATCATACCTGTAGCTGATGATGTGTGGTATGCATAAATACTTTGATGGAACATGCATGGACTGTGGAGGAACACCCTCCTCCCCTTTCAAGACGTACATGCTGCTCACAATCAATGTAACTTCATTTGTGAAGCAATTTGTTGATTGTTTGCAGGTTGATGGTTTTGTCAGTGGGAAAGTGGATAGCCATCAGAAGACTTGTAGATGGATGTTCCTTTACAAGATATCTGGACTTGAAGTTGTAATGTGAGGATTGAAGCTGTTGTCAATTGGTTGCAGGTTTGGAGACTTGTGTAATAAATTTACCTGATGTACAGCATTCAGTACTAAAATAGGACACTTCTTTCTCCTCTCTATCCCAGAATCCTTCAACATTCCTGGCATGTCCGCCTCCCCTACAATCCCTGTGTTCTTCATCCAGAATGAAGCCATCATCACAGGAGTTCTTGATAGTGTTGGGTTGAAGAACAGCTATGTCAAATCGCACAATGGTCCTGGTGATGCTACCTGCAGGGGATGTAGTTGCAGTGCCTTCAGCATATGAGAAACCTCTTCATGTCTTGGCCTATAGGTTCAAGGTACAGAAATACACAATCCTGATGGTGGTGGAATTGAAGGATACCTGCAAGGCACTGCTTCAGGATCTGCTCTCCCTCGACCACGTCAGGGATGGATTCATCCATGAATTACATGTCATTCCAGACATTGCATTGCACTGTTGGAGATGTCCTGTATTTGACTATCATCTGTGGCTGGACTACATGTATGGGAGGCACAATGACAATGCTCAGAAACTTCTCAAATCACAGCATGGGATCACCCTTGCAGCCATCACAATAAGAAAGTCAGGGAGTAACATATTGAAAATATGTGAGTGGGCTCTGTCTTCCAACAGCATTCTGTGGTAGAAACACTTGTTGCAGTGGATTGGGCATCCTACAAGCAATGCTACTGTAAGAACATTGACTTATGCAGGTTTAAATACCCTTTGGAGAGCATGATCAGAAAGGAACAACCTCCTGCTGCAATTATATGAGCTAAGCTCGTTCTCAGAGGGGTGAGTTCTGATGATGGTGGAGTTGTTGTACACAGGAACGTGCACACTGAAGAATGAGAGTTAAGCACAAGTGAGCAAGCATGGCAAAAAAAGAACAAGGATGAGGGAAGGCATGAGGGCAAGGGCAAGCAGAAGTTTACAGTACTGATGGAGACTGAGACTGAGGAAAAAGTCTGCAGAGAGCAGAACACCAGATGGTCAGTAAGGGGCACATGTGTGAGTCATCATTGTGATGTTGGAGATCCCTGGATTTCAGTGATTGATATGCAGAGCACCTTGGAAATTGCGATGGAGAACTTGCACAGTCTGCTTTTAGAGGATTTTCACCTATTGCTCCTGGAATACACAGTGATGAGCAAAGGGACGAAATCCTGGGCCTACATATTTCAAGAATGCGCTGAAAAATTATATTGAAAATCACCACTTGCTGGGGGCTTTTTCCGCCTTGCTGGCACTGCTGCTTGTGCTAGAGAAGATATTTAGGGGACACAGGTCCCTGTTCATGCAATGGTATGTTCATATATTGATTCATGCCTTCTACATTGGGGTTCTGATTGGCAAACCCAAGCCTGTTCCCACAGTTGCAGATTCAGGCACAGTTAGACAATCCAGTTCCTCAAAGACACTGAAAATGCCTCCCACCATGCCAATGCTTTGGGGGCATGTTTCTGAACTCCCTACAATTTCTGCTATTTCACACACATCACAATTTGATAACAAGGGTCTGCTCAAGGCATGGAGGAAGTATAGCAAGCCCTGAATGAACCATTATTACTGTGAATTCAATTATGCTTTGTCGTTTCACAGGTTAGCTCTTTGGCAAAGATCAGAATTGTAATATAAAAATGTGTAGACTGTTATTCATTGTCAAGAATTTTAGGAGGACATTATTCCTGACATCCCTGGAGCCAAACTGGATAGACATTCATATAGTGAGAAGGGCATATTACTACTACTTCTCTCCATATATTATGACTTTTTTTCCTCCACCCAGGAAGAAGTGATTGCAACTATTTCTTTCAGTTGGTGAGGAGTTAGATGGCGAGGTTCCAGCCAGGTAAGGACTTGGCTGAACATCCAAGATATGCTTTTGAGATTGGCAAGGCTTTACACCATCAAACACGACCAGTACAACCAATTCACTCACTTTGACAAGCAGCAGCCATACAAGTCAACCATTATCAAATGAGCAAAGCAGATAGGGCTATCTCAATAGACTTTCATTGAAAAATCATGAGCACTTTTGCAGATTTATGAATAATTCAAGAGAAAAGCGACTGCTTTTTCACTAGGGTTTTATCCTAATTGATGACATTGTGTTATTTATTAACAAGTGAAAATTTGTGAAAAACTACCAGTTCCAATTAGGCTCGTGTGCATCTACAACTAGAAGTTGTGACAAGGTGCAGATGTGTTTGGTGAGCTGGAGAGTGGGAGAGTTGCAATGAGATTAGTGAGGAGCAGGCTTTCAAGGTTGATGTCCTTGTTTGCCTGCAAGACAACATCTTCCACTTGAAGCTCCTGACACTCCCCTAGCTGGCTACTTGAGTCCTCTTTGTTCTCATCACTTTCAGTTTCTTCAGCCACACTTGAGCCACTTGCATCAGCCCAGGGGACAGTGCCAGTCAAGACCACCTGAAGCAGGTCCTTATTGATGTCCTTGAACCTCGCCACTGGGCAGTAACACTCAGGTCCTGTCACCTTCAGGGGGAGCTGTAGGACAGTTCTTGGTATGATACCACAAACAGAAGAAATGGAAGACATACTGTCTCAGTCCTTAACTGCTGACCAATGCATACCATGCCAATAAGTGTTCACTGGGAACTTCAACCATGTGAACTTTGACCCAGTGCATTCATCTGTGATACAGTTGACAAGAACAGAGAATATCTTTATGGCAAGTGTCTATTAAAGTGAGTGAATTAGTACATACATAGATGAATGAGGTGATAATAGATCTGTTCACAAACAGCTAGCATGTGTCTTTCTCAGTTTTGTTGATCATCTTTGCTGTATTTAGTTCCATCCTAATATATATAATTTGTTTGCCACAACATGAATCATACGTATAACCAGGATTAACCCCAAAGGTAAGTAAGGTGATGTCCTTGGCATAGGCTAATGGTCTTGGAGGGAAGGCTATAAGCTAAATAAGATGTGTGGGATGAAATAAGACAGTTGTAAAATTACTAATCAGCCCCATGGACAAGGTTGATTGCGACAGGACATACAATTCCTAGCATGATTCTTAGATGTCATGGGTATGTACCAGGCATTGGAATTACATCCAGAATCTATTATCAGATCAATAGTTTTCTTTCACTCTCAGCCAAGCATACAACAGCATTTGGTGCTTCTCGGCAGGTTAGTTCCATTAGCATTTGGACATTCATGAACCAGGATGACATACTATGCTGGTAGCTTTAAGTTCTGAGAGCTTTTTGTGCTCCCAATTTTCCTTACTCACAAGATCCTCTATGGCATTCCATTTCATCTGTGCTATCTCCAGCTGTTGGGCATTTACCATTCTCTTTCATGCTAGTTGTCATCAATGCATCACCTACCTGATTACTGTGTGAAACTTATGCCATGTAGAAAAGTCCCAATGAGAGGCAGATTTGATCACATTGAGGAAGGGCAAGGAAGAATATGCAATCTTTGTAACAAGCATTGATTAATTCAAAACTCCATTGGGGGTTATGATTTTTTCCCCCTTACTTTGTGTGCTGGCATGCCTTGTAGTACCTTTGCTGCATTGGGTAGTACATTCGTTGATCCTTCCTGTGCCAATTGTAGCCCTGTAGGTGCACAAAAAAATCCAGAACTCATATAAGAGACTAAAAGACTCACTCACTCACATTACATCAATCACCAAAAAGAAGATGGACATATTGGAGTTCGCTCAGATCTGCTGGACAATCAGGAAGACCCTATGGCTCTATGTTCAAGCATGTATTTGGCCATATGAGAGCAGAATACTTAGTCATTAGCAATGGTTAGAGTGATTTGCAAGTTTGTGCCAGGTCAAGTAGGTCAGGCAGAAGTGTAGTAGGACAGCTACAGACCATCGTTAAAGGTGTGATATTCTTGACAGTGCAACACAGTCACCAGAAAAAGATTAACATGATTAAGCATTACCACAGCAGTTCTCCTCTTTCAGCTGGCCTTTGAAATGGCAGGCTTTGCAGTGGATGACATGGTGGCATGACCTCTTTGGCAACCAATTGGTTGAGTGTTGAGTTTGATCACATGAATGCTAAGTTCTGCTTCAGCTGTTTTTTGGCTGTTCTCAGGGAGCATTTGTAGACAATAGTTAGGAGAGCAGCTGGCATTTACTGTAAAGAGACTGTGGTTTATTCACACAGATCTGGGCCCTGAACTACTCATGGATTTTCTGATCATATCACTTCTTCCACAAATCCTAAGAAGAACACCACCTGGAAGATGCCCAACAGGGTACCAAAACCAGGCACAAAAGCAGGCAAGGCCACTAGCATCAAGGTACAACCAATCAACAATTCAAATTCAGACATGGAAATGGACTCAAGTCAGGATGAAGATGCTGAGCGAGCTATGCAGCCTACAGGACCAAGTAAGTCTTTTCTGTTTCATTCATCGTGCCACTCACAGTGCTTGGATTACAGGAGCTACCCTGCTAAGGGAGTTGGATAGCACTTTAAAAACACACCAAGAATTCACTAACCTACCAAACCCAGGTACCCTTGAGGCAGTCAAGGTAAGCATGGTTGACTTTTCTTTTTTTAAATTTCATGCATGTAAAGGTGCCTCCCATTTCTACAGTGGTGTGATACATGCCATGACACTGGTAAAAAATGGAAGGAGATGGTACTCAATAAGGGATTGAAGGTCATGCTCCCAATAATTCCTAATGGCCCTATAATGGTCCAAGAACTCAGCTTGGAGCTGATGGCAGTGGTATCATAGAAAGACAGTGGTAATCACAACAGCATTAGTACCCCTATAGATGCAGCACTCAAGTGCAAGAGGGCATTTTCAATGGCATTGACATTGTCAGAGGTTAGTACTCTTTTGAGCACTCCCAGTGTTGAAACTTGCTGAATGTGCCACAGCAGGATGCCACTTCAAAGAAGATCAAAGATTGAAGTTCAACACAGAATCCATTAGCATCTCTCACCTTGGATTATATCTTCAACTTGTCTAACAACATTGATAGTAGTAGTTCCAGTGCTGATTTGGAATGTGAGTAATGGAACTGTCCATGTTTATGTCTTGTACAGGCAACAGAGAAATGAACACTGTAAATCAATAATTCATAGATTGCACTAGCGAAAACAATGATACTGAGCCTCAAGAATCTAATGACAGCACTACTTCCCACCCAAAACACCCTCAAAGATGTCCTGGAAAGGTGTCTTATGAATAAAGCAAGATAAATGTTGCATCTTTTTAGCAGAGGTCCTGTCATATACCGTGCCAGCGCCAAGCACACTCTGGCCCTCCGGGCACAACTCCACTCCTTAAGAGCGATCTTTGGTCCGTTCTCTGTAAATATGCATCTCCATTCCTCTGGACCTCTTGTACCTCTGACTAAGCCCTTCTGACATTTAACTTATGATACTCCTTGTTCCATACATAGTATAGTTCTGACCTGTAGATACCTCTGACCTGTGCTCGCACAGCTCCGGCATTTGTCCTGCCGGAGCGCAGCACCGGCTTTCTCATCTTTTGTCCTCCGTCTCTGTCATCCATTTACCAATACTGTACCTTTCCTCTGTGTATAAACTCCTAGACACTCCGTGTACAGTAGCTAGATTATCAACTTGGCCAGACTCCTTGTTCCTTCTGCCATCTCCGTTTCTCTCTGCTCCGAAATACAGGACATGAACGACAGCAAGGGCACAACACATAAGCTGAAGCCGAAGTCCTAATCCATCCGTACAACTCCAGAGTTCTGGAGTTCTGCCAGGAGTTAACCGGTCTCTAACAGGTCCACAAGTCCTGAGCAATCATGCTCCAGAGTGAGAGTCCATGGAAATCTCAAGAAGAATTTATCATGTTCCCTAGCTTATTGTATGGTTGATGAATCCAGTAGATTGATTGAACTGGTTGTTTGAGAAATCATCTTGAAGGCTGCTGAAGTATTACATAGTTAGAATTACATCAACTGACTTGTTTATTTATTTATAGGGAAATCTGAGGTATAGTATTTTGATATTAAATACATCGTTGTAGGAGCTGGAGGCTCTCTACGTCCGTATACAGAGGTTTTCCCCTTTTCCAGCACCCTCTAGGTTGTCCAAGGTGTCCAGCAACGTTCCCGTCCTACCCCGTGTCTATCCGAGTGGACCCGACCTTTACAAGTACGTTTCCGCTTTCCGTGTCGTTCTTTCCGATCGTCCGTCCCAACCCGGGCACGGCCGGTCGATGACTAACATGATATAACCAGTTCGTTTCGTTTCGTACGTCATTCTTACTTTATCCCGTTTCTTTATTTGTACACCCGGTCACCGGCGGCACTTACTTCCGTCCGGACCGCTCTAGACCATTTTTACTTCGTTCCATTGAAGGGTCGCCGTACGCGACTGCAGGGCGATTCGTACCTTTCCGTATGGTTTCTTGTCTCTTTCTACGCGACATTGTTACCCGTGACAGCGAAGATTATTTTCTTCACAGCCTTTGATCGCGCTTTTCGTAGTTTCCTTATATGTACAAAGTCTTGGGTGTTGCCCGGACTATAAAATCTGTACCCTTTGCGGGAATGCAGTACCTTCTTTCCGGCTCGATTTTACGCTTCTAAGTCTTTCCCCAACCTCGTCCAAAACCTCGTCATCTTTTCCGCTCGTATCCGGTCCTCGTCCTTGACCGGAAATCAACTTCGTCTATCCGGAT